>JAPXFQ010000249.1:2720000-2954086 GCA_028564705.1 Apricaphanius iberus
TATTCTCTTCCATAAGATAGTCTTATTTCAAGACAAAGGCAAATATTAACAACTTTATCTACTTTTAATCATCACACTTGATGGTCATCGGTGTCCTCCTGCAATCAAGGTTTTCTTCCTTTTGATCCCAGCCGGCAGGTCCTCCGTGTGGTTATCCAGGAAGTAGGATGCTTGAAGCAACAAGCTCTGATTTTTAATTCTCCATCGATCTAATGCACTTACAGACTCTGGTATGGCTCCGTAGAGCGGTTTGATCTCAGGTCAGTTGTTTCAAAATACTCCGCTGTTTTCGGTGCGACTTTAACTTTCTGTTGGCATTTTTTATACAGCGTAGGTAAAATGTGGCTAAAATGTGTTCGTGAGATTGAATCCTAGCTTATTCATCATGCTTAACAAAGCAAACCCTTGACTATAAAACCCGTTATAGCAGGAATTATTTCGGTGTCCCGTTTTTTTATTTTCGTAAGGAGCGATTCTTTCAAACAGCTCGGTCAGCGATCCCTGTTGGCTGGAAGTTTGTTTACTGGAAATTGAAACACTGGTGGTGGTCAGTTTAGCCGTGCAACTCTCATATATGGTTGTGTGATGTTTTAAGGTGTTGATAAAGTTTCGTAGTGTATCTCATGCGGCAGCAAGGCGGGTTCTGCATAATACCAGGAGTTGCGCAGCATCAACGTTTTCATAGCAGATATAATTTCTCACAACTGATGTACTGTTCCTCTTTGGTACTAACTATTGTGTAGTGTTGGATTCTGTTAAGCTCTAAAACATTTTATAACAGTTTAAAGTGCAACGTTTCCTTCTCTCTCTGCATTGTTTGAGCTGTTTGCGAGTTACGTGACTTTACCAGATATGTTTGTGTCAAGTAAAATCGCAGCCTTTGCATTAGGAAATCGCATTTTACCAAATTGCGATTTAATTGCAAATGCAATTAATCGTTCAGCCCTAACTTATACTGTTGCATAAAGTATCTTATGAAGCTCACTTTCTTGACTTTTGTGACTCATAATATCTCAAGGCTTTTTTAATTTAGGATGTTGTAGCATTGTCTAAAGCTGGACTATAGGAGGATTAATATGCTTTTGCCTTCATTCGGTTTAAAGTAAAGCAGGATAATATATTTAAATATAGTTTCCTATATATTTTTTCTATATGCAGTTTTGCAGTTTCTACGTTCTTTTTGGATACTAAATAGTAGTCCATGAGATACTAGTCATAGTGAGATATATGGTAAACATGAGAATGAAAGAAAATGAAAGATAAAAAAAAAATGTTATCTTAGTCGATATTCTTTGCAATATTTAGAAATTATAGTGCTGTTCCAGCTCTTCTTAGTGTTAGGAAAACATTCAATTATTGTGAATGGTATGATAAAGACTTTGCCTTGGGTTCATAGCAAAAGTGAAATTGATCTTTTAATGAAATCCGAAAACACCATATTTTCATCTCAGCGAAGAAAGATTTTAATAAAATGGCTTCTGTGATTCAGTTAGCAGGTAGTTACAGCTATTTATTTTCATATCCAGGCTTTTAATCAGCATTGAGAGAGCAAACATTCTGTAAGGATAACCTTTTTATAGATGTTAGGTACAATTTTTATTAATTTTTTTGGCTGCATTGAATTATTTTGTGAAGAGCAGGTTGCAGGTTAGAGCCCCCCTTACTATTAAACTGTTGTATAGAAAAATATATTAGGAACTGTTTTTGTGTGATTTAACCTCCACTAATTCAGAAGTGGCATATAAGAAGGGAGTTATATCAGCTCGATCAGTAAAAAACTATAGATTTTAATGTCAACTCTAACACAGCCATTCCACATTTGATGGAGCACTTCCATATAGGTATGAGCCAGCTACACCCCAGAGACCAGAGAGAGACAAGGTGGAGAACTAATAGCCAACACATTGCTAAATTAAGCTAATGTTATTAGCCTAGGTGCTGGAAGCTAGCTTTATTTCTTTTACAACTCGTATTTTGTGTTGATTCTAATCTTTGATATTTTAACAAAGCTGGTAATTAGATGCCAGACAACAAAACTTAAAATACACAGATTCCGTCTGTGTGGAGATGAGCCTCTGATGGATCCGTGATTGTGTCTCCCACCTGATACAGGTTCAGAGGAAGCTGAGTCGCACCTGATCTTCGCTTCAGTATACCATGTTAAACTCTATCACATCGCTGGGATTTTAATCCTCCGTACTGAAGTGAACGCCACAAATCACATTTTTCAACACTGACTCGATATCACAAGTGCTTGACTACTTGATTAACTGAGAAAGCGCATATCATTGGATTCCCTCCCTCTTACGTCACACCTCAAGATTATGAAACGTTTTAAGTAAAATTTGTGTCATGCATCATGACATTTAAAATGCTCTCAATAGACATTTCAGATAATAAGTTTTGGACATTTTACATGCATTTAATCAAATATTTAACCTGCAATATGCTATTTAAATATGTAAAACTTTTCATGTCAGTGTTTTTAAAGCTGCAGTCCAGAGAATTTAATTATTTATGAAAGTTTTTTAAGTTTTTTAAATGATAGTCTGGTTCTATACTCCGATATAAAGGTGGTGCTTCACAACAGTTGTGATTTTCTTAAAGCCCCCGTGTGTAAGAATTACCTCCAACTAGTGGTGTGCTCAATGAATGCAAGCAACTGAGGAGTTTTTTCTGGCTTCTTGCCATTATAACACGTCATTACTACTACGGAAGCTGCGGAGTAAGTTGTCAGAGTTAAATGGAAGATAAAGTATTTGCTGGACTAACCTGTCCTGTGTCAAACATAACGCTAACATAAGCTTCATTGTTTCATGTAATTAACTTACCTTGTTAGTAGAAAGCCTGCAACCTCCGCGTCCATCTTCAAGTTCGTCTCCCTCGTGAATGGTCTCCATCTGGTAAACGCTCAACCGATGTAGATTCTTGTTTTCTCACGGTTATTTCCTTTTCATTTCTGTGGTATGGTTTCCTCCCCCCGATTTCACTGACTAAAACGCGTAAAGCAAAAAAAGTTTAGCTCTTTTGGCTAACGTAATTCAAAGATGGCGATACAACATGGCAGCCTCATATGGGGGTGGTGCACCCTCTGTATCTATAAACAACCTATTCTAAGACACGAGAACGCTTTCATGATAATGTGATTTTGATTAGACCTAAAATACGTATTTATCAAATGATTTTTATTAATAAAAAGCAGAATTTGCTACACTCTGGGCCTTTAAAATGCCATTTTTCTTTTTTCAAGTTTGGAGCCACTTGGAGTTCTTTGGAAGAAATTGGTGATCAGCGTCTATCCATATAATTGTAGTTAATGGGGTAACCAAGGTGCAGCCTCTAAATAAGGCATTATTTTCCGCAAAACCTTTTCACTTCACTAAGGTTTTGCAATGAATTGCTCGCACTATTCACTTGGGAGTTCAGAGCATCTCGGAGGTGTAGGGGAGGGGCCTTAGTACATTGGATAGAAAAAAACAATTCTCCCTCAAATTCTCTGGACAGTAGCTTTAAATTATTGCATTTTTACTCTGGATTATTATAATATGAAAATGGCATATCAACCATTTTTTCAAGAGAAGAATAAAAAACAAAAACTGATTTTTGATGTTTTATGTTTGGCCTTTCTGTACAAAGTAACATAGGTGTGTTGTTTGTCCTATAAGGGGTGGAAATATCACGGCTAGAGTGTGAGGAGCGGGGATTACAGGAGGGGTCTGTGCCCTGATGGAATGAGGCAAGACGGTGGTGACAGTGAAGTGAATTCACTGCGATAGCTGACCCCTCTCTTTCTGACCTTTTAGAGAAGCAGGAAGGACCCATTATTCTTTGTTCTTGTATTTTTTTTTCTTCTTTTTTTTATCCAACGCTTTTGCTTTGATATTAACGCTCCATTGGAGCAATTATTCCGAGTCAGAAAGAAGGCTGTTGTCTTGGGGTTATTACCTTAGATGATTCCTTTTAAGAGATAACTTTGACTACAGGATGAATCACTGCTTCCTTCCACTCAAGCTCCCCCCTTTGATTTTCCCTGCTCTTGCTTTTTCAGTTTGGAGCTAAATAGGTAACAGATGAATCGGTCCGTTTCTGTCAATGTTTAAGCCTCGCTAATGGTGCATGCACTTAGCTGTTGGCTGTGCTGATGGATATGTATATTTTTTCCTATTTTGTTCATGACTCTTATTCATTAGAGCTTAGGTTCAGTATTTCACAACTTTTCTCCCTGAGTTTTTATGTTCCTGTTCTTTGATGGATATTTTAGGACTTTGTTTACTACCTGAAAGTGTAACATTTTCATTTTACCTCTTGTTGGCTTCTTGTCAAAGAGAATCTTTTTAAGAATCGTTTCAAACAGCCCATCTGATGATTAGATTACGAAGAGCAGATGGTATATAACACGTTCTTAGTTTAAACTTAATCAGCAAAAGGTGAGGGGACACTTAACAGCAAAAACGTATAGTTCTCTTCACTTGTGACTAAACGCAGCATATCGTGACTTGAGAGCCAGAGTAATAAATGTTTAGTCTGCTTGTGGCTATTCGTTGTGTGTGGGCTAATGTTACAGTGGGATAGTGAGACCTGACTCCTAAATTAGCTGTATTTAGAACTGGCCTTGTACGTGGTAACCAGACAGAGCAGACAGAAGCCTGGACGTGTTCCCTTTGCAAGTGACCAGAGGGCTCGATATGTTGTGACAAATATGCAACCTACTCTTCTTGTCTTCTGGTAGGCTTCTGAATCATCTGCAATGGCGGGGGTGAGCCCACAGTTTTTTTTTTAACTATTGCAAGAGGGAGGATAATTTGTGACTCAGCAGGGTTTAGGGGCACCTTGTTTAAGACAGTGAAGCAAACCATATAGGCTTGGCTGCCGTGAAAAAGGAATATTTAGACACCACATCCAAGCCCTTGAATATTGAAATGCTTACTTTTATTTATTTTTTTCAGCAGCTTGTTTTTCTTCCTGCCAGACCATATCTCTGTGTGGGCTATAACACATTAGACATATTGAATTATAGTGTATAGGTTTCCAAGTGTCTTTCTGCTACTATGTTTTAGATGGTATGCACAAATACACACTCATAGAGTCTCAAAACATCAACCAAAGTAATCCCATGGTCACTGAACCAGATTTTGGTACCTTTGGCAGTGTGGGAAGGTGCCATGTCCGGCTGGAAAATAAAGTCAACATCCCCATAAAGCCTGTCTGCATAAGAAAGCATGAAGTGCTCCAAAATGTCCTGGTAGATGGCTGCGTTGACGCTGGACTTAATAAAGCACAGTGGATCAACACCAGCAGATGAAATGGCTCGCCAAATCAACGCAGACTTTGGAAACTTCACACTGGACTTCAAGCATCTTGGATTCTGTACCTCTTTATTCTTCCTCTAGACTAGGGATCCTCAAGTCCAGGTCTCAAGGGCCGATGGCTACCAGTTTTAGAGGTGTCTCTGCTCCAACACAGCTGATTCAAATTCTCTAACTTCCCCCATCAGCATTGCAAAGTTCTGCAGAGACCTGCTAACGAGCCATTATTTGATTCTGGTGTGTTGAACTAGGGAAAGAACTAAAACCTGCAGGATACCGGCCCTTGAGGCCTGGAGGTGGGGATCCATGCTCTAGACTCTTGAACCATGGTTTCCAAATGAGATGCAGCATTTGCTCTTTTCCATAAAGATGACTTTGGACCACTAAGCAATAGACCAGCAGCAGCTTGACAAGAGTAATATGACATTTGAAGCCCATGTTCAGGATCTGTCTGTGTTTGGTGGCTCTCGATGCACTAACTCCAGCCTCATGCTGCATTCCAGTTAACCTTTCCAAGTCGGAAATCTCGCAATCGTCTCGCGTCATTTCACCGAGACACACCTCCATTAGGTCGGAAATGTTGAGCTCCAACTCTGTTCTCTGGATAGTAGAACGAGTAGAGCGGGCAGCTCGGAGAACAAAGATGGCTGCGCCCGTAGTTGAGATGTATTTTATTTGTATTTGTACTATTTTGGTAATTTCATTGTCGTTTTTAAATGCTCTTACACACTTGACTACATTTCTGCTTTAATCCGGTCACCAATTTATACATTGCATGGCCTTTCTGTGCGTGCAATACAGTGTACAGCTTTGTTTTTCATGCAGGGCGGTATTCCATCAACGTAGCTAAGAATTGCCGGACTTAGGTGTAAGCTTGACTAAGCTCCACTTCCCAAGCTAGCTCCAAGTCGTTCCATCAAGTGAAATCAGCTGGCTCCACATGACACTTAGTCAAGCCTCACCTGTTAAGCCTCAACTTGTGCATGCCCAGAGGGAAAATAATGCTGCATTCCAGTTAACCTTTCCGACTTGGAAAGTCGGAAATCTCGCAGTTGTCTCGCGTCATTTCACAGTGATACGCCGCCTTTAGGTCGGAATATACGAGCTCCAAGTCGGAGCTCTGAGAGTAGACAGAGTAGGAAGTACTGATCGGAGAACAAAGATGGCTGCGCCCGTAGTTTTTATATATATATTTCTTTGTATTCGCACTGTTGGTCATTTTAATCTAATTTTTAAATGCTCTTACACACTTCACTACATTTCTGCTTTAATCCGGTCACCAGTTTATACATTGCACGGCCTTGCTGTGCGTGCATTACAATGTACAGCTTTGTTTTTCATGCTGTCTGCTGAAGATGATATCTGATATGTGATAACTAGCCAGCTGCTGCCCTCAAAGTGTCCATGTTCTCTCCGACTCGGTGTGTAGCGAGACAAACTGGAATGCTTTAAGTCGGGAATGACGTCACTTTCTCGTGTACAGCAACTCGGACGCCCGAGTTTCCGAGACAAATGGAATGCAGCATAAAAAGCCCATTCTAGTCGGGAACGAAAACTGTCCAAAATGCCAAAAAGCAAGAGAAAAGAGCGTCCAGAAATGTTCTCCGCAGTGGAAGAAAGGTATATGAGGATTACAGCCACATAAGCCAAAGAAGGGCAATACCGCAGCAATCAATAAAGCGAGGGACATGGCGTGGCAGAATATTGCCGACAGGCTGAATGCGTAAGTGTTAAAAAATTTTTTTTTTTACTTATTTCAGCATCATCATGGTATATAAATCCCCCATCAAAGGGACAAAATATATATAGACAATAATCTACCAATTGAATTCTTGATGTGTTTTTTTTTTAAACTAATCAATTATGTCGACCTATTAATGCAACCAAATCCCTAAACTTAAAAGGAAAATCCCCAAAGAACAAAAAGACAGCCCTAGTAAGTAATACTCATATGAACATAATTAAAATAGCATTATTGTTTCACTGCAATTTATGTGAAATTCTCCATATTTTATCATTTGGCAGCCCTAGTAGTAATGTTAGAAAGTGATATTAATCACATTTATCAACTGATTGTTATGCAAATCGATGGGATAGCTGTAATTTATTTCCTGCATTATTATTTATCTAGAATCATTTAGCAAATCAAGCAGTTCAATGGAGATGAGGACCTCTTTTACAGTAACTAAGTCAATGCAGGTGACAGCAAATCAATCATCTATCTCCTATCAATCGGAGGCCCTAACCCTTGTTACATCAAAAGAATGATGATCTCCTCTACAGTATGTATGAAATTTGCTATAGGGCAGACATGGTGTGTCCCTCACGGTTATGTCTCAACAGAAGCAATCTCAGTAGCCAGAGGAGGACCGGCCACCAGGGCAAAATCAAATATAAAAAGTTTAATTTTGTTTTAATTTGTGTCTTATTTTTTTATTATATTTTATTTTTGTAATTAAGTTCTTTAATGTACTAGCCACCTTGGTTAAACAGGGTTGAGGCTCAGATTGATGGAACAGAAACCTGAGCCACAGTTCTGGCTTAGCCATGGTTGTGGTTTAGCCAGAGTCATGGTTTCCATGGTTACTGAGTTGGGGCTAATCTCAGCCTCTTTGATTGAACCGAACTCTCACTCATATTAGCCAGATTTGGTCATTTAAGTTTGGCTTTGTCTTTAGCCTGCTTGATCTAATACCCCCCTGGTCTGCTGAAGATGCTATATTGCCAACAACAATAACAATGACTAGCCTGCCCCTCGACTGCTTCTGCCCTTCAAAGCGTCCATAATCTTTCCGACTGTAGTTAGACAAACTAGAACTCTTTAAGTAAGGAATTACATCACATTCTCGGGAACAGCGATTCGGACACCCGAGTATCCGAGACAAATGGAATGCACCATTAGTCTACTCTTTGCGAAGGTCCCCAACACTTTTGAATGGCCTTTTCGTGACAATCCTCTCTAGGTTTCTATCATCCATGCTGCTTTTTCATCTTTTTCTTGCACACTTTTCCCTACCACATAACTTTCTTTTATTGTTTTAATGCAGCATTTTGGGGATATTCAACTTATTTTGCAATGACCTTGGCTTCCCTCCTTAAGGAGGGTATCACTGATGGCTATCTGCCTAACTGCCAGGTCAGCAGTTGTCCCTAAGATTGTGATCTCTACTGAACCAGACTGAGGCCATGTCCACACGTAGCCGGGTTTTTTCTTTAAACGAAGATTTTCCTCTGCCCCTTGAAAAAAAAAATCTCCATCCACACGTAACCGGATAAATGCGTTTTTCAGCACATTCATAGACGTGGCAAACCTGTAGGGCGCAGTAGTTCTCCCCAGTCCTATCCGCCAAGAGAAACTTTATATCCTCTCTTCAGCACGCAGCAGTTATACAGCTTATAAAAGCAAACAAACAAGACGCGCTTTAACGATGGATGATACCAACACAGCTCTGAGGAAATAAATGCTGTTTTCGAGAGTAAACACAGGTCGCACATGTGGTGTTGGAGCATTTTTGTAGCGGATAGTGGCGTTACAGCTCTTAAAACTCCGTTTTCAACCGTCCACACGCAGATACTGAAAACGGAGAAAACGCAAATCTCCACTTTGGCCGGAGTTTTTAAAAAGCTTCGTTTTTGGTGCCGAAAACCTCCGGCTACGTGTGGATAACAGGCCAAAAATATCTCCTTTTTGTGAGATACCCGGCTACGTGTGGACAGGGCCTGAGAGACCATTTAAAGGCTCAGGAACCCTTTGTAGGGGCTTTAGCTTATTAGAGTGAAGCAGGTTGCAAGTTAGAGCCCCCCTTAAACCATCATTAAGAGAAATATATTCAGAACAGTTTCTAAATAAAAATGTATTAATATATGCTTCATTTTCGCTTTTAGAGTTGTTTTGTGAGAATACCAGACTGGAAGTGACGTGGGGGAGGGGAGACCTGTCAGCTCAATCAGTAGAAAACTCGATTCTAATGCCAACTTTGACACATTTAAAATTTTAAACATTTACAACTACACATTTGATTGACCACAACCATACAGCTATGAGCCTACTGCATGACCCAGATAACACAAATAGACGAGGGGGAGAGCAGGGAAAGAATTAAATGGGGATTATTAGGCAAAATTGACTGCTTCATATGTAACATCCTGATAAGATGTTGTCTCTCATTAAAAACATCCCTGAAAATGTTGCTTTGACTCATCCACATATGCTTGACTACTCTTTGAGTCTGTGCTGGTAGTCATTGCGGGTGCTATTTTGCCTGCTACCATTCATTTCCCCTTTTACCACCTATATCCTCCTCGACCTGACTTACTCAGCTGAGCCGCTGCGCCTGCAGCCGTCCCCCTCCACTCCCCACACAACTCCTGTAGAGTAGCAGCTGCTACAATTAGACTAGGCCAAGAATTTGGACTTCATCTTTGGAAACAATCCTTGGGCCGAAAAAGATCTATTATCTTTGTGCAAATCACTTCACAGAGAACTGCTTTTTCAACAAAAGCCTTTTTGACAGTGGACTAATAAGTAGATTGGCCTCAATGCAAGACTCCATTTGAACCTACAGCGATAAGAACTGTGACTCGCGTCATGTTATCAGCATTTCTAACTCTGACGTCAAAACGTAACTTCATATTTTTGTGCCTTTATGATTGCAGTGTAAAACGTAACTTCAAATTTGTTTGAATTTATGGTTTCAATGCAAAACGTAGCTTCATATTTCTATGCTTTTATGATTTTACACTGAAAACTTCTGTAAACAATATCCAAGTCCGACTCCACTCGCATACTGTGATAATGGTCGGTATATGATGTACTACATGTGGAGTTTCACAAAGGGTAGGGGGTTCTCAGCGAGGTACAGGCCAATATCAAGCCGTCAAATATGGAAGTGATGAGAGGACACATGGTACTTTGTGCCTGGAGAAGCATAATACTCCCCCTTTAAAGCCCAAATACAACGAATGCTAGTCGATGCTAATGCTTAGCCTTGGTGTTGTAAGCTAGCTTTCTTTTACAACCCGCATATCACGTTGATTCTAATTTTTGTCAATCTTTCAAAAAAGTTAGTAATTAGCATATATTAAACAAGACTTACAAAGCAAAGATTCCGTCTACGTAGAGCTGAGCTTTTGATCCATTCCTGGTTGTGTCTCCCAGCCGGATGCTGCAATTAGAAGCAGCCACGGAAATGGGTCCCATGAAGCTGTAAGCACCACCACGCTGGTTGGTTTGAGTCCTGATCTGTGTTTCGATATAAACTCTGTCACATCGCTGGTATTTTAATCCTCTGGTCTGAAGTAGAGGGTGACAATTTTTCGGGATTCCCACGGGTCACGGGATTACTGCTGGATTCCCACGGGACGGGAGTCAATTTCACTGTTGGTAACGTGATTTGGATGGGACAGGAAATAATCCATGGGATTGGATGGGAAACAGGAAATTAGAATTATTTTTCTCTTTTTTTTTACATTTATCTTGTCAGAAATCAGGGAATTAGCTTTAAAAAATTACGCTGCGATGTGGTGCCAATGTGTGTGGTTATTAACTCCGCTGCAAAATGCAATTCCATCGGGTCTACTACACTGCACGCACCAAAACTGTAACTGCTACGTTGTTGTTACACCACCTGGATTAACTGGTAAGCATATATCTGACTGAAAATGTGTATATCTTAATAGTTTGGTAGTCAGACGAATAGAGTCCATTCATGACATGGTGAGGTGGCCAAACAACGAGAATGCAGGATATGGTTAAAGATGGCAGATAAAGCTACATAGATGATCTTTGATACTTTGCTAGGCGAGCGCCATAGGAGGTAAATTACTTATCTACGGGATTCGGGTCGGGGCGGGAGTCTTTCTCTCGGGATTTTTTCGGGACACAATTTTTTTGGGGGAGCTGTCAAGTGAACGGGACGTGACGGGAGTATTTTTTTGGGATTGGGATGGGACGGGAGCGACAATTGATTCCCGTGTCACCCTCTAGTCTGAAGCAAGGGGCAAGCTCCAACCGCAGAATGTGAAGCCAAAGAGGAAGTGGCAAAAATTGCAGTTCCTGCCTCATCCGCTGGGGGCTGGCTGCAAAAAGGAGCAAATTCCCATTTTACTGTCATGACAACTCTGAGGGGGGTGATTTTCTTTCAATTTCTAGCTCCTCGGTTTAGATATAATTTAATCTAGAAATCATGAATAATTAGGGCATGTCTTTTTGATTGACAGGTACAGTCAAGCTAACCCTGGTGGCTAATGGTAGCTAATAGCTTGCACCGTAGTCTGCTTTCCCTCTCTGCTTGCTTGGGGAAGGCCTTCACAGCCTTGGACTAACGTAAAGACTTGAGGCCATTTTGTGTTTCTGAACTCCATTATCAGTTGCCTCTGCACTTTTTATTTGATTTTGGATGTTAACCTGCACTTTTGGGACAAAGATGGTTTACTGTGGCATTGATTACAGTAACAGATTGTCCAAGAAGTCTCTGCTTGGGGGACGAATGAATGCAATCCAAAATTGGTGTACACACCAACTCTTGATAACAGGATGCTCAACCTAATTACTCCCTACCACGCATTGCATATGACTCCCCACTATTAAATCAAAGATTAGGATCATGAAACTTTTTATAAAAAATTGCATTGTTATGCATTGTGAAATTTAATATAATCTCAAACATTTCTAATCCTAATTTTAGTACATTTTGTGTGCATTTTAGAAATTATACCTGTGATATTCTTTTTAAGTCCATTTTAGGTTGAGACACAATGACTGTTTAACGTCTGTGACATAGAGACGCACACGATTTACTGAGGCTGAGTGAAATCTGTGATTTAATAAAAGTGCAGTTCTTCATTTTAGATTACATTTTTGCATTTTCAACACACCCTGAGGAATCGTGGCTAATATCAGCGAGCCGCAGCTTCGAATGCAGCGCCGTTAACATTTGCTTTGACTGAAGCTCAGACTGAGCAGGCAGGGCTGCAATGAGAGGATCAGCAACGGAAGAGGAGCCCACGGCAGGACCAGTGAGAAGAATAACAAGGATCTGTGTGTCCTGCTAGTCTCCAAAACCACCAAAAAGTCACTAGAATTGTTGCTTGTCACTTTTTTTGAAAAATAATCAGATTGGCCTAAAAACTTGCTAAATACTGTGACAAAGTGTCCAAGTTGGCAACACTGCAGACTGGTTGGATTCACACGACTACACCCCAGTCTGTACAGCATCTTAATGGTACATGACCTTTGCCAAACTACATGCACCTTTTTATTTCTTTAAAAAACACCAGATATACTGCATGGGCACAATGACGTTGTTATAGTCATAAAATTAACTATCAGTAAATTTTCGGTTCATCGTCCAGCTCTAATACAGACGTTTCACCATATCACAAGATATTTTCTATAAGATCTTTTTGAAATAATAAAAAGTTTTTTACAACTTAATATCTAAAAGGATAAATCTCTGATTCCCATGAATTATTATTCTCTTACCCTAACTCAAATTTCCAAAAGGCTGTCAGCCTTTTTGATAACCCTGCATTTCCCCAGACAGACAGAAAGACAGACAGACAGACGGACGGACAGATGTTAAAAGCTCAGAAGTACAAATCGCAACAACTTAAATATTTATTGATGTCTTTCTCTCTTTTTAAATGTAGCGACCTGAATGGAGCCAACATACTTCCATGGAAATTACCGACAGAATTTTTTGGGGTTCACTTGGCTTCATTTTAGACAGCTCACTAACACTGAACTGCATCTTCTATCTCCAGGAACAACTTCCGTACTGCAATATTTACTTTATTTACATAGTCAATCTGAAGTTACCATGAGACTGCACTTACAGACTGCTTTTAGTGGCTTTTTGCCATCCCCCCACCCCAAAAAAAACACTGTTAGAAACATGAAAACATATTAAAATAAAATTTTGATTTCCTGTACTTTGACATCGCCATGCTGTTGCTATAATCAATACATTATCCTTACTTTGTCTTAATTTTGAAAACAAGATGAAACAGTTTGCTCTACCAATAGCATTTTTGTCCCCAATTTTCTACCTGCTGAGCCGTTATGCAACACTTCCAGGGGATCCTGCAGGGTTTAAGGATTATCAAATTGCTTTGAATCATCCCTGCACACGTAAGTGTGCGCCATCAGCCACAGGAAGATTGCGTTTGTTCCTGGCGAGTTCCGACCCTGGCAGGATTTTCCCTGTGTCATTTGGCTCTCGTTTCCTGTCCACCCAGCTGCCATGTCGCATCAGCGCACAGTAAACAATTAGAAGGAACAAATAGTGAGAAACCCGAACTCTGAGTCACCGGTGGCTGGGAAACGTCATGAGCATAGAGCAGGCCCATCCTCTGGGGTAATAAAACACAGCAGTGGCCACCTGGATGACAGTGTGTGTTAACTGATCCCCACAGTCCTTGCATAAAAGTTTTACTTGGATGCAAATCTTTGTAATGGGGGAAATAAGTGCTTCGCCCTTATACATCGTAATCTAAATATATGTGTCAATAATACCATTATTTTTTTCTTTCAAACCTAAAAAATATGTTTTTGTGAATGTGCTCATGAGTCAGAATCTCACTGCATTGCTTGGTCATCTGTGCAGATCTGTGAAGTAAGCTTTGTGGAAATTGACTTTTCTCTGTCTAGGTTAATGCCTCATTCAGTAAGACTTCAGTGAAGTCTTCATAGGTACTTATGTAATTTTGTCTAAGCTTGAAAGCACTTGTAAACGGTTACTTTGTGTTTGCCAAGTGCAGTTATCAGAAGAGGAACTTCTCTTATCTACAACGATATAAATTACTTGCTGGCCTTTTCTGTTGGGCTGCATTTCTTCTATTTTTTTTCCTCCTCTTACTATTAAACCGCTGAAGAAGTCCTGAAGATTAAGACAAAATCGTTCCTGTTCATGCGAACAGGCATGAACAGGATGCAACAGGAAAGCAAAGGATCCTGATTATTTTATGTTTATTAAAGTGAAAAAACCTGCATCACATTGCATGCTGTTGGTTGATGCATTCTTGACCTTAAAATGGTGGGAGTTCTTTGGTTAACTGCATTTAAAGAAAGAGGGGGGGGGGGGGGATTTTTTTCCCCCCGTAGTATTTGAACTGTGAGTCACCAATCGCAGATAATCAGTGGAAAATTGGCCAAATCTGACCTCCAGCCAATTGATTAGTGCATCTCCATTTATTTTAAGATGTCTAGCTAGACAGATAGGCGATAACTTGATATATCAGGTGGTAGTTTTGGTCCTCGTAAGAGTTGGTTGATATTGATTAGAATTTGAAGGGAATTGTAGAAGTGATATAAAATATGGCCACAGGTGACCCTTTCAAAATAACAAGAGATTCTCCTGGTATAATGACCTCAATAAAAACACTACAATCTATTACATTATATAATTGTGTATAATAAGAGCAGAAAAGCACCAGTTATTTATAATCCTATTATCTGTCCCTTTTTATTTATCAGGGTTTTGATACGTAGATTTAGGCATGAATTTAGAAATGCTGCTTAATGATTTTAGTGGGTTTCTTTAGCCTATTGCCCAGGAAGTTCCACATTTAGTTGTTGCACTTAATTAATGCTAGAATAACAACGTGATTTTAGGTTGTTAAACGGCCAGGCTATCTCTGCAGGTAACCTATCTGTATAAAAGAACGTTAAACCATTGGAGCAGTATGATGGTACATTTTAGTTGCTTTCAAAATTCAAATTTTACACCTCTGTTAGCCTTTTTATCAGCAACCTGCCGATAGCTTTTTTTTTTTCCCAATGTGGTTAATGTCAAGGCTGTTAAAATATTGTCCAGGTGTTGGTTTATGCTAATCAAGATTTGGTGCTCTATCATTTCAATTGCTCATGGAACATTTTATAATTCCAGTGAAAGGTGAAGTCGTTTGTGGGTGTTAAGGCCAGTTTATGCTTCCCCGTTTTGACAGAGACGGATTGACACAGCACCATTATCCCTCAATGCAAGAGCTCTCCGTCACCTACGCAACGACGGACGGAATCAAGCCGCATTTTTTAACTATCAGTCAACGGAGACTGTATGCCTGTGATTGGTCAGCTCAGTCACAGCCAGAGAGCCTTTGCTCTATATTCGCTGTAATCAATGGTTAATGCAGCGTTTTTGGCCACTACATGCTTTATATTGAAATAATAATTTATCTAATCTGGTCTTTTGGCGATTTTGAACACAAGGAGGTGTAGGAAGGCAAGGCAATTTTATTTGTATCGCATACTTTCAACACAAGGCAATTCAAGGTGCTTTACATGTTTAAAATTGGAACACAGCATAAATCAATTTAATGATTAAAATACAGCAACTACAATAAGACACTAATCAAGATAATACAACAATGTAAGGACAAGCAGGTAAAAACAGTTTTTATTCACTAACTGATCTTGCTGAAAAAGCTCATAACAAAAAGGCTGCTGTGTTTGTTTCCATGCGTTTTTAGAATATTCTATGAGCTGCCCTTCTAGTAAAAAGCTTTATCAGGTGGTAGAAAACTTACTTTCTTTCGTCCATTGCTTTTTGAGAGGGAAATTTGTTTACAGGCTGAAGGAAAAAACAGAAACTATGCTGCAATGGTAACCAGAAGCTGTGATTAAATGTCCACAACCAGTGTAGGATTTCTTTATGATCTGAGCCAGAATCATTAAGAAAAGAAAATAACTATTAAAATTGTTTTTTCTCTGTTAATCCTGAGATTATTTATCAAATACAATTGTTAATGCATGAACTCTAATTAAAATACTGTGAATGGGTCATCTGTGTAGTTGTTAACATTCCTCTTTTCTGATTAATCCGACTCTATTTCCCTGAGGCCCTTTTTACCTTTTAAAAGCCAATGCTTATGGGTTTCTTTTCTTCTATTTTCTTTTCTTTTCAGTAATGGCATCAATCACTTTGCTGTCCAAAGAGAAAAACAACCTGGTTTCATTTTGTCAAACATTTTCAGGCACTTTATACTCATGCCGACTTTACTGATCCTGATCAGCAGATCAACACTGTCTCTTTAAGATCCCATCCATTCAGACTAAATGAGGGCAGATGTTGAGGAACTAATCTCTTTCAAGCTGCGTGTGCCGTAACTGTACAAAAAAACCTCCTTTATTTTGACTGGGAGTGCGCTGCTTTGTGATCATTGAGGGCTTTGGAGAACTGAAAGCTGCAGTTGTCACAAGCACCGGAGTTCTGCGACTGAGCCTCGTGTCCCTTATCGATCAGGAGTATGAAGAGGAGGTAAGCATGTCGCTCTGTGAATGAGAGAGAGAGAGCGCCAGGGGGAGTGTGAGGGGGAGGGAGAGTAGGGCGAGAGTGAGGCAGAGCGACTGTAGCGTAGTCATATATGTCAGTCTCAGAAGCTGCGTGGGTTGCTCAGCTACCTCACGCAAATGTTGTTGTTGTGCAAAAAGGACAGAACAAAGGACGCCCCACGCTAAGGACCCCTTATGCGTTTACCGGCTCAGCAGTGCTATGATCATACCCTGATGGAATGCTATTGAAATTAACCACGTTAAGGAGCACAGCAGGCAAGGAGCAAAGAAGGAAACAGAAGTGAAAAGTCTTTCTTTTTCATTTTTCATCCTCTCATCTTGCGTTTTCTTCCTCTGCCGAAGACTGGCTGGCACTGATAAGGTTCTTCAATCCGTGCTGGTAAAGCCGTCACTGTGGATTGTTGAAAGGGTTGCTGTGGATACTTAGAGCAGGGAGGCTGCTGCAGCGTGCGCCGCGGTTAGAACGCAGGTGAACCAGGCTGTGAGCCAACCATGAGTTTCCCGCTACGCTTTGCATAAAAGGCTGCGTCCATCGCAGGAAACCAAGCCTTTTCTCTCTCTTCCTGGACTTTAATACCGGACTGGATGAAAGTGAAGATTGCAAAAGATGAGCTTGGTCAGATGTGTTAGCGTCACAGGTCATGTGATCCCTGGGTGAAGTCCCGGAGGGTCTGGTAGACCCTGAAGCATCTTTTCCTGTCTTTAACGGCGTGAATAGTGACGCTTGAATGAAGGGAAGCAATGCGGGGAACAGTAAGTAGATGTATGATTTTTATTTATTTTTTTAATTGTGCTTTTTCTCATAAGCAGAATCTTTTTCCTATTTGCTTTAAGTTTTTCTTTAATTTTAACTGTTATTTTTAATAGAAATTGAGTTAATCAATTTTATGCCATCTGAATCTAAATAATTAGAGCAAACAACAAACCCACACACGTTCCTTAATGAAGCGCTCAGACTTTGATTGAATTAGACTTCCTCGCCCCTCCCACTATCCCCACCATCGCACTACACACACTGCTGACGCTGCTTTGAGTGGGTTTGTATGACCGTATGAGACTCCGTGTGTGACAGTCAAAAGGCTCTCTCCTATCCTCCCTGAGCACATGAATGGGAGCAGTGTCAGAGATGGAGGTGCTGATGATTTCAGTGTTTGAAGACGACCACAGACAAAGCCCTCTGCCAGAGGAGTGTAGATTCTATGACAGCGACTTCCACAAGAGTGAGGTACCGACGCGCGCCCACACACAGCGCCAGGCAACCAGAACCTCCTTATGCGTTTAAATGACTTTACAAGGATAAGCTAACGGAAGGATACATTTTGGGGATATATATTTTTTAACATCTTAGGCCTGATTTTGGGTAATAAAATACATGTTTCATAACGTTTCTCTCCATTTCAGAAGTGTTGTATTTGCATCAGAAGTTGAATAAAACTGTATGGTTTCCATTTAAGATTTTTCTTGTTCCTTCAATGTGTTGGTGCTTTCTGATTGAAGAATAACAACTGGATATATACCATTCAAAGCTGGGATTTTATGTTTTATTTTTTGTGTTTTATTTCTTTGTGTTTTTCAGTTTGATTAAGTTATAAGAGATACAGCAATTTAGTGTTTCTTTGCCAATAAACCTTTATGGTTTTCTCTTAGACTAGACCTTTTGAAATCCAATATTTTAGTATTTTTTTAGTTTTGTGTCTAAGAGCAATAAAAGAGGGAAATAATTGCAGCATCTGTCATTTGTCTTTCCCCAATATTTTTTAAACGTCTTAATGCTAATAACTCCTGTCTTTTTCAATCTACATACAGATCAGTTAGCAGTATACATTTTATACATTTTTTAATGCATTATTTACATTTAATAAATGGATAAACATGTTTTTATTCAATTATAGCAATTTTCAGAGATGCTGGATAATTTTAACAGAGAAAAAAGAAAAGATCACAAAATCTCATCCCCTTCTTCTACCTTTTTTTACCATAATATTTAAGTTATGTTTTTGAGACCAATTAAGTATAAATTTTTCTCTGTGATATGAGATTTGCAAGCCTAATAATGGTTTCAATCATTATTTATTAACAATTATTAAAGCTGTGTAGGTAAGTTTTTAAAGGACTACATATCAAACAAGATTAATGGGATGCATGTTCTGTGACAGAGGTTGTGATTTTGAGTCCAAGAAAAAAATTGAAGAAATTACAAAATTATTCCTACTGTTCTAATGCACCGATGACATTATCAAATTTTTCACTAAACACAGAAAAGTACATACTATTTATTGATGCAATAGTAGACCAAAAGTTCTTATATTTGATGCATTTTATAAATGTGGGAGAGCAACCCCACTTTTCAGTATTTGTCCTGTCGCTCCAGATCAGAGCCGATAGACAACATTTGGCAGATTTTTCTAATTGGTCTTTTTTTCAGATTGTAAACTTGCTTCAATCCTTGTGTTGAAAAATGTCAACATGTACTGTTGTTTTGTTTTTTCTGACCAATAAATAAAACCCTTTTTCTTTTTCTTTGCAGGTAATCCTGGTGCAGGTAAACCCAGGTGAGGCCTTCACTATTCGACGAGAAGATGGTCAGTTTCAATGTATCGCAGGTAAGAGAGCAGTTCTACTTTACAACAGCTTATTTTATAGACTTTTAGTCGATAATGACATCTAGAAAATTGCAATGTAATTGTGTATTTTTATCGCAGACCTGTAACGAAACAAAAGGCGAAAAATATATGTAAAAAGTTATTTCATTATGTGCCTGGTGAAGATTAAATTAAACATAAATTGGATGTCTAGATATGATTTTTTTCTTTATTCTTCATTGCAATTTCAAAAATGTCAATGATGAGTCATGTACTTTACCCAGTAACAGGAGAGTGGATGCTAAATACAACAGTGGTGTTGCACTGTAGGGATCAAGCTTATGCACATTGCAGTGAATTACTTAATGCGTATTTCTCTTTTTCTTTTGCTATGAAAACAATTAAACTTTATAATTATTACATTGCAGTGTAGCCATATGCATGATGATCAGGGTATCCTTGCTGGTCATAATGTGATGCCTGGCTTTTGTATTTGCAATGTTAATAAGCAAGCAAGTAAAGAATATAATTTAAAAAGGACGAAGCAGCAACCAGCTGTGCTGAATTATCCAAGAAATAGACCTCCGGGAGTTGACGTCACCTCTCCCAGTATTCAACAGTTCAAATCAGTATAATTAATTTTTTTGAAGAAATGATTGATTAATAGTCTGATATTGAAAGACATAACCTAGCTGCCTGTTGCTCACGGTAGCTAAAATGAAGACAAGTTTCCGCTTACCCTCCCGGTGCGCAATCCTTTGCAGGAATATTCCAGATTTGGATCTTGATAACAAACCCTGATTGTGTCTAGTTATCACCCTCAAGGCTTTTATCTGCTTTAAGCAGTGCTCCAGAGTCGGACGAGGGAAAATTCATCAGGAAATATTATGTCCTGGTATCTCAGCTTCTTAAGTTTTAAAAAGTATCCAAGGGGCATGGTAAGCGTTGTAGATGTTAAATCTTTAGAATTTCCTGATATATACAATAATATTTTTGGTTTTAAAATGGGAAGTAAATTCCGGAGTAAAATCCCAGCCGGCGATGTAAATTTTGATTACGTTCCTGCCTGCCAGTGTCGCGCTGAAGCTCTGTCACGTGACTTCTGAAGCTCTAGGAAATTCTGTTATCAGATAAACCGAGCTCTCCATTTTTCACACTTTTCTCGGGACTGCAGGATTTTGAACCATTTGTTTTTTTGCATAGCACAGTGAAAATTACTGAATACTATTACTATTATTGTCGTCTGTAAATCAAATACAGATGGATTCCGATTGAAAAACCTGCTAATCTATAGACTTGAGCCTGTGCGAGATTCTAAAACTGGTACCGTTGTGTAAAACTACCACTTCAGTGTTTAAATAAAATTAAAATAGGACTAAAAAAGAAAACAAAGATTGACTCTTACTGCTGTGTAATATTACTGATCATTGCAGACATTTTTATCTATACTAGGGTTGGCTGATATGTTCGACTTTTAACAATGTCTTTTTAGCCGTGTATTAGTATTGTTTTTTAGGTGTTTTTATTAATTTTGTTTTAGCAAAGCTAAAGATGCTTTAAGATGCTGTCTGTAGTGCTAAGTCACATGTCTCCACCAGGCAAAGCGTTGTCAATGTGTCGCTATATTTAGTGAGTATTTGGACCCCTCTAGCGACAAATCTTGTGACTTTCTATGATCCATGCATCATCGTTGCTGGTCGTGCTATGCGGCGGTGCTGCAGTGGGTCCAGAGGGGTCACGGCATGCTGGTGCTCCGCCCACCGGCCTGCCCACCCCCTACTCAGTTAAAGAAGATATTAACCCCCCGGAGCCCAGTATTTTTGATTAATCACTTACACTTTAAGCTCTCGCTGGCTGATCATACCCACAGCTTAGTCGAGCCTCGTAGGCTACGTCCACACTAAGCCGATAAGGTTATACGGGGAGTTAGACGCCTAATGTTATCCACTCAACACGAGCATTTACGCCCCGTTTAAGGTCCTATGATTGCGCAATCCCATACCGACCTGTGCAAATACTGGGCATGCGCGAAAAGACGCACGAAAAACGCGTATAATCTACATGACGCCAGCGCCTACATAATATAAACAAGAAGCTCTACAGCACAGCACATATCTGCTTGTCCCGTTAACCGAAGAGAACAATAGCTGCTCAGAAGAAGAGAGTTTTTGGTGTGGACAGACAACGAGATCGATTTATTACTTTTCGGTGTTGTCTATGTCTGTAGTGTCGTATTGTTATTGACGCAGCATTCATTGACGCCACTTCCTTTAATTATCCGGGGAAGCTGTCCACACTAGCTCGTTTAGCCGTTGAATTAAGATTTACACGGCTCTCTTACCCGGCTAATAGTTATCCGGCCACAGACCTTAAACGACGCCGGGTTAGTGTGGACAATAGGGGGGTGTAGACTAAATAATTATACGTTTAAGGCATTATCCGTCTTAGTGTGGACGTGGCCTTAGATTCCAGTCGGACTAAGGTAATAATTCAACGATTGGGGAGGTGACAAATAGCACTTCGACCTAAATTCTTTTTCTTCAAACTAAAGAATAATTCTGAGATGCAACATCAGCAGAAGAAGAAATATAATTAGTGTAACATTAAGTCAGCGAAGTTCCTTCACAAGGTAGTTATAAGTTGACATAAGTGAGACAGCTTCATAAATTGCTAACACACATTATCATTAGCATTTAGCTATCATTTTTATTTACTTCCTGCTCTGGCCACTCTATCAGGCATTTTGATGGTGGAAATTACGCTGGCTACAAGAGTTATTCTCTTGGACACGCCAGCCACTTCCTGGTTTGACACATTGACGAAAAACATGTAACAATAAGGGCGTCAGATTATCGTGTTAATTGCAATTAATTAATTACAACAATTTTTAGAGTACTACGTTTTAATCGCAATCTGTTTTTTTATCTTTAATTTGATCATTTCTGTATGCTAGTTGCCTTTAAATGAAATCCGTTTTTATGCTTTGGGCTTCTTGTACTTGAGTTGTTAGGACTTAACCATACCCTGACAAAAGGCGACCATTCTGCACTGCGTGCTGGAGCTCAACCTTGCTGTATTGCAAGCCATTAGGGGTGCAACGGTACAGGTAGCCCACGGTACGGTCCGTACCTCGGTACCTGTGCCACAGTCCACGGTACAGTTCGGTACATGTTGTGTGCAGAAAGAGACTCCTTTTTTTTAATCCCAAAACATATATTTTATTTTTTTGGGAACAAAAAACAGAATGTCACAGTTAACACCTGTAACTGTGGACTGGTGAAAGCCGTGAGAATACAACATAAACGTGTTGTAGGCCTACGTCTCTCTGGAATTATGGTTCACACACAGAGCTGCAGTAACAGAATGGTTTCTGTATTTTACCGGTTCTTTAAACGAGAGCACATCTGACCACACTGACACAGGTGGCAGATAAATATTCTTCGTTTGCCCGCTGCTCAAAGGGCATTTGTGTGTGCATCAATGAATGGAGCGCAGCACATCTCCTTTTTGTTTCACGCTCCGGTGCACCGCAAAGAGGAGATGAAAACAGTACAACCCGGCGCCACTGAATGCTGGAGCCCGTCCGGGCAGAAAGCGATCAAGTCGGGAGAAATTTAAGCAGCGCCTCACACCAGGGCTGATTTCCGTAAAAAGAGCAACCGACTTGTGTATATTTTTTCGCTCCTCACGGTGCTCCATGATGTGCACATTGTAGAGAAGAGGACGGATTGTCCTGTGCAGCGCGTACCGAACGGTCCTGTACTTTAACCTGTCCTGTTGCATCCCTACAAGCCATTGTTATAAAAAATGGTGGAAGGTGTATATTACATGTCGTTTTAATGGTGGGACTGCATCTCTTCAAGTCTGTTAAATACAATAGATTACTTCATAAAACCACTTTATTATATATATCAACCATATGTTCGACCATACTAGTGGAATGAATTTAAATGAGAATACCTCAAATGAGGGTTTTTCTCAGCAATTATTAGGTGAGATTAGGTGATATTTATATTATAAGGAAATAGTATTTTAACTTTAATAAAGGCTCCAAAAAGTTGATTTTGCATTATATAGGGCCTTTAAGGACACTAATGTTGGAGTGTTTTAAATAAAGTCAGTATGTGGTCACACAATATCATGTTTTTTTTGCAGTACTTCTCTTTTTAAAAGTAAATTGAAACAAGCTGATTAGCTGGTTAATTAGTATTATGGGAAAAATGTACTCAGGGTTCTAAAATAAGGTGAGACAGAATCCTTGATAACATTTCAGAGTATTTATTACAAAAAAATGTGTTCTGGCCAGAAACGGAGGAATTAGGCTTATTCAATACATTCCCTCACTCACCCACCCTAAATTACACCTTAAAGAGTAACTCAACACCCTACCAGAGTATAACCCCGCCCACATTTATTTTTGAAAAACGGCTCAAAAGAAGGCGTTGCCTGGCGGACCAGGAAAAACGCGGGGGGAATACTGGCTGGGCGTGGTCTGGGCTGTGACTGACTGGCAGGCAGCAGCGTAGAGTCACAGACCGGCAGAAAGGCAGAGAGAGCCACAGCAACGTGGGCTCCTTTGCCTCAAAGCGAAATAATCTGTAGGTTGAGTTTTTCTCCAGTTCTGTGGAGTAATTGAGTGGCTCTGAGTCATATCATTTCGGGCCGATGTCTCGTTCTCAGCAGCAGGTGCCAAACCTGTAGCGGTGTTGCAGCATAGAATGAGCGCCGTCTCGGAGTGGTACATTGTTGTAACCAAATCTAATGCTAAATATCGATTAGCTTGAGTAATTTCGTGTGATTCTGCCTCGACATGCGCACCTGCAGCCACTGTACGTCAATGTCTGCAGCAGAAAATGTGCGTTGCAGAGATGCCCGGTATAAAGTATCCAAGCATGACGAGAAAATAATTCAGCAATGTGCAAAAAAAAAAAGAAAGAAACACCATCACAATTATTCCATTAAAAACAAACTCTTAGCCCAGATTTTATTTTCAATTCACTGATGTTAGATATCCTTTATCATTACGTTTATCATAGGTAATGAGAAAATGTCAGTAAGTAGGGGTAACCATCTGCATAACGGAGCACTCAGGTTTTGTGCTGCAAGCAGTTCATAGCGCCTCGCTACGGAGGTGTGGCCGAGTTCCCCTCTCTTATACAGAGCCGTAGTAAAAAGAAAAGTAACTACACTAAAAATGCTACGCTAAAGAACTAACTAAATACTATGCTAATGATAACTTGCTAACCTGAAAATCGATGTAAAACGCTCGCTCACTATTCCAACTCCAACTCGCTACGGGGGCGAGTCTTGACTGCTTTTATACCCCAAGCGGCAGAGCGACGGACATCACACACCACCAAATCACGTCACACAAACTTCTGAGCAAATGGGGAGGACAGGAATGAAATTCAAATGTAGTGCAACCGAAAATGCACAGATGGCGACAGACGGACGGTTTTAGGCTCAAAAGTGAGATTTTATCTAATTTGCACTAAAATGTCAAAAAAGGGACCAGGACATGTAGAGAGCACTATAAGAAGCATATTTATGCAGTTTATAAGCTACAAAAAGTTGATTTGGTGCTTAGTTGTCCTTTAAATACATAAACACTATCACAATCTTAATCTTTCAGTAACCTTTGCTCCAACTCAGGTCTCCCAACGATGCAGCATGCATCTTTGCTGACTGTGTTGATTGCAGAACGAAGCTCAGCTTGTCCAAACGTCAGAATGTTCCCGTAGATGTCCAGTGTCAAGCAAATAAGCAGTGGTTCCGTCAGATGCATAAACATTCTCGGTCTTGACAGAGTTTGTCCCGTGTTGCTCCCGATCCAATCTCGCTTCTCTGACGAGGAGCCAATCAAATCTCCTTCACATTAAGACTGTCCCTATTTCAGTGCAGTTTTCAACCATAATATTGAAAGCATTTTTTGATTAATTACCCAACGTTCGTTTGATGAGGTGGATACATTTTTAATCAACCTTTAATTTACAACAAATTGAGTGTTGTATGCCTTTTAATAAAAGTTTTTTTTTTTTTTGGTCTTCTATTCCAAAAACGAAAGTCTAACGGCAATAAAATCACCCAGCTCTAAGTCTGCACACTGTCATAATTGCATCTTATGATTTGAGCCATTAGAGAAAATGGTGCGTCTTTAAAAAATATAATGCCACCCAGTTTAATGGAACTAAATGATGTCTCTTTCGTAAACACTGAGTTAATTGTGCACGACACATGAATGCGTTTTTAACGATTTACATTTAAAAATCTTTTTACAAGCCCACGTGTGTATTAAGAAGCGATTGGGTTCTGATATCTGGGGATGTCGAAGCGCTATATTATTTCTCGTCTGAATGGGAACTCGCATCAGGAGTGCCTTGGTGTGTCGATTCAAATAACGTTTGTCAGTTGGCGCTTTCAGCACAAAAATGTGTCGCACTAAACCGTGCTGCCACTGGGCAGGTTACTGGACTTCCCCCATGGAGAGTTTTTTTTATATACTACTGAATACAACAGGCCTTAATGTATTGACTAGATGCTGCTGGTGTCGATGGACAATATGAGCGGCATATTTTCTTACTTCACTGATGTATGTTGACCTTTGTTTTGTCTTGTGAAGTCCAATCTGGTGATTGTGAGAATATACTTTTTTTTTTCTTGAGTTGTCTGATATGTTGGTGTGTATTGTGAGCTTCAACGCACTGAAAATTTGCCTAATTTTTATTTTAAAGCATGGGAGGAAGTGACTCTTAATTTGCCTATTACACTGACCGAATTAAATAATTAAGACCACTTGTTAGGCTAGCTGAGAAACTTGATCACAAAAGCAATGAAGAAGTTTGCAATTCTGTTGTTGATGTAAAAAGAAGAGGCTTATTAATGCACGGGAGACTTGATTGAATGTTTATCTGGTTGCATGGTTGCTCCTTAAAGAATTCAAAACGTGCAAACCTAATTTTCTAAATTAGGTTTGTCTAAAGACATGTCTGTGTGTGTTTCTCTTTATGTATTCATATACTTTTACATAACTTTGTGTTGCAACAGTTGTTTAGTTTCCTAGCACATAAGATTAACTTTGTGCTGATGATCTATCATAATGTAAAAAAAAATAAAAAGCCCGACATGACATAATTATAGTATTTACTTGGGAAGCTGGAGCAGAAGTCTTTGAGTTAAATGCATTGCGCAGTTGATCCTGATGGGAGTCATTTTCTTTTCCGTCGTCGTTGGAGATTGAGCTTGCTTTGTGACAGCAACAATGAAGTAGAGCTCACGCATGCTGTTGACAGCAAGACTGCTGGATTAGTGGTAGGAGGGGGCATTTTGGGGCTATAACTGTGAATTAGTACAATGCACTGTTTGCCTGGGGGGGAAACAAATTGATCTCAGAACCTCTGTATTACTTGGAGCACAAAATCTACTGCCCCGTATTGATATTTTTTCATGATGATATCCAATATTTATTTTCCTCTGTTTTTGTTTGAAATTGAGATTTTTGATTAACGTTTACTACATTGACTAAGATGATATATATTTGGTAATAATTTGACATCCAGTGATTCCCAAAAGAAGAATTTTTTTTTTATTTTTCAAGAGTAACATTTACCATCTACAGTTTATTTTATTTTGTCTTTTTTTTTTGCACAGTAACATTAGTTTTTTTATGAATAGCAATAAAACAGGCCTCGTGTGTCCAGACTTTGACAACAAAGCTACTAAAGAAGAGATAGAAGGCTATGCTGGGCAGCCACGTCATATAATGTTCTCACATCAGGGACTTTTTTTGTTTGTTTTTTTTTGTTGCCAGTTTTTATCTGACTCAACTCCCTCGCCAGCCCTCCATTATCAGCTGAGTAAAACTTCCTAATAGAGAGCTGGAATACATAGTTTTTCCATCAGAGGAGAAACCTGGAACTAAGAGATGCCACATAGATCAGTGTGACTGCTACTAACTGGCCTGTCACAGGCTGCACTCATCTCTCTGTGACGCGAATAGAGGGATGACTCACCGCTTGCAGTGCAAGGAGGGAGGAAGAAGAGTGTGTGTGTCTGTGTGTGTTAGAGTGTGAGTGCAGGCTAGCATGAATGTGCATCTGTGGTTATGTTTGTTGTGTGAACACAACAGGCTTATCTCTGTGCACTTTGGTAACTGTTGTGCATGGATCTGTTATGCATGAATACATGCATCTATCTTTAACGCAGGAGTGTTTAACACGATTGTCGTAAAGATGGGGTTATATTATAGAGGCACGAATTTAGAATGATCCTGTCTTGCACGTGTTTTTCTGGGCTCGATCCATCTCAGCCTCCAGTTTTTGTATTTCGTTTTGTATTTTTAGCAGCTGGAGGTGTGTAATTGCTACGTGATAGGGCATGACAGCCTGCTTAATCGGAGCAATCTTGTAAAAAGGCAGTTTATAGAGGCCATTTGCTGTTCTCTGTTTCTGCCTTGAAGGTGGAACCTTTTTAGCAAGAGGAAACTAATTAGAGTGGCCAAAGAGCATCCTTCTGCTCCCTTCCTCCCCCCCAAACCTTAACTTAAGGGGAGCTTTCTGTGTGTGGGGACATGCCCTTCTAACTTCAGCCAAAGTGTCCCCGCATTCGTTTGGTATTTTCAGAATCTTCCCCAAGATTTTTTAGATCCGAAGGCTGTATCGTTGGAATCTGTTGCCACCTGATAAGCTTAAAGCTGGTGATTCATCATCACTTTGGATGATTCACTCTTTGGGTAAGGGCATAAAGCACCGTCTCTCTCCACCGGAATTTTTAACCCTTTTTTCGGAAAATGCCCAAAACAAAAAAATTGCACTTAGAAACCTCATAACAAATACACTCTGGCTAATAACATAACTATATAGAACACTGATGGTTCTTTCTTTTTGTTGCCGTTCCTAGACAGACACATCTGTCTAGTTTATTTCCTTTCGTGTCATGGCTACAATGCCTTTCAAAGGCATTGAGCTTTTTCACAACCACAAATTTTAATGATGGTAGTGCATAATTTTGAAATGGAAAGAAAAAATATTGAACATTCCAACGCTATGAATATTTATTTTTAAAATTACAGTATAATATACATTATTTTAGTCTGGATAGTTCTTGTATTGCAGTCTGCCTTGTTTTTAAATAAGCACAGATGTTTCTCTGGATTAAATTCTGAGCTTCCAGGATGTAGACCTTGAAATATATTATTTTCTTAAGTCTGACTTTCTTTCCTAACTATAGTATTTTTTTTTCTTTCCTGGAAAGTTGTGAATATATGACCAAGACCAAAGATACAAAGATCTCAGGAGAGAAATGATTCAAAGAGAGAAATTCAAATAAATCTGCTGTTTTCATCTGTGAACACTAGTCAGTTACTGACTGAAATAGATGTGAATGTCTGTTTCGAGACAGTGACGAAAGGAATGGACACCTGCCAGGCTCTCCAATCTGAAATGAGAACAGTTTGAGAGCCAGTATCTGCCAAAGTTATTTGGCCAATTAACTAAGAGTTTTAGTGTGTTTAACAGCTTTTCAAAAGTAGGTTTTGCATGCTGTTTGGAAAATATTTGCAGTATTTTCTATGTAAGATCAAACCTCTGGGCAAAATCTTATGGGTGTTGCTGTGCAATTAATGGTAAGAAACAAGGCTCCTTGTATAAATTGTCTCTTCAATGTTTGACCTTTAGATAAATAATTACTTTTTAGCAGTTTAGTAGACATATTTAGGATTTGTTAAATTCCTAGGAACATAATCTTCCCAAAAGTGACTGGAAGCTTTTTCTTAACAGTCTGTGGTAAAACTAATCTTGGATAAAGGAAAAGTAAAAAAAAATGTAAGCTTTCTTTCATTCATTGCTTTTTTTTTCCTTTTTCCGATTTCCTCCGGATATGACGTTGTTGCCAAAGTCGATGGCTCTTATGTCATTGGTGCCAGTTTGTAGAAGAATATGTGAATTCAGAGACTTAGAAGTGGCTTGGCGCTAAATCTGTACCCTTCACCTCCTCTGCTGAACTCCCAAGAAGGTGAAAACAAGCATATAATGGAAAATGTTCATTCATTTCGTCTGTTTTGAGGAGTTTAAGAATGACTGAGTTTAAAATTTATTCTAGCCAAAGAAAGAAAGTTGCACAGGTTGAGATGTACAGGACAAAAATTAGGGCTGCCACGATTAATTGATTCGTCACGACAACGTTGACAAATAAAAATTGTCGACAAAAAATTCAGTAATCACCATTATCGCTTATTTCCTAAAGCTTTGTTTTTCTCTTAAAATGGTCCGCTGTCCCTTTATCTGTTCCCGTTCTGCCCCTCAGGCACATGCACAATTGTGGCATCCGGGCTATGCTGCAGTTTAGAAAAGCTTTAACACCACTAAGCCAACAATGTAGCTTCAAGATTCTAGAGAGTTTTATTCAATAAAAAGAGAAGCATTTGTAATGCAAAATTAACAAAGTAGAAGCTGCTCTCCACAGCAGTACAGTACAGCTGTTTGAGCTTCTTGAAAAGTCCGCCAAAAACAGCCTTTAAGTGGCTTTAATAGGCTCTGTATTAACGAAAACACACGCATGCATACACTGTTAACGATCGCGCCGGGGATTTGTTTGAGGTCCAAAAGCCGTGACCGGGGATCCGAACCGCATTCGTAAGCTTATTGCGGTCGAATATTAGGATTAGTACAAAATCAACTGGTCAGCCAATCTGAAACGACAAAGGTGGGACTTTGCCCCACAGTAGATAAAGTTCTAGTACTGTAGGTGGAGCTGAAACACATTGTTGAGGGATCACATACCAATGTAACAGCATCAACAGTAGAGCAATTTTCTCCCCATGTTGGCTTTTTATATTCTCTCCTAGGTATCATGGGGTATCCATAGGTGGATGAAAATGTCCAGATTTTCTCTTATGACGTTCTCTACGACCCGAGCTGCTGCTTAGAGGCTGATTATGGATCCGTTTATACACAGATCAGCAGCTGACGGGACATCAAGTTGCACGTGTCACAACAAAAACTGCTGCTTATTTTTATTATTTTAATAAAATACTATTCTGAGTTTATATGTTAAATGACTGTGGGCAAGAAGGATCTTTCTGTAATGATCATTCAATAGTTTTGATGAAGCTCTTGTCGGAAGAGGCTGTTGTATTATTTTATGGATGCAACATTAACAGTGATGATGGTAATTTCCCTACGCTCAGCGCACATCATGCGTCTGCTGAATCAGTTTTATTTTTTATGTAGTTCGTAACTGTTAAATGAGCTATCACCTTAAATATCACTATTTTAGGTTCTACATTACACTTCAATGCAACACACAAATAATAGAGCAGCTGCTCCTGCAATTACATGCATTTTACATGTGATCCGATTAGTCGACTAATCTGCAAAATAATTAGTCGTTAATCAATTATCAAAATATTCGTTTGTGGCAACCCTTGACAGAATTAGAAAAGATTTTCCGTGAACTTTAACTTTCAGTTTTGGGATGTGGAAAGTAGGATGAGTCAAGCCAGCTGCTTTGTGCCTATCTGAAAACATATCCAGGTTTAGGGGGTTAACATTTTGTTCCGGGATGACCAAAATCCCTATTTCCTAAACACAGTCAAACAATTCAATATTTAAAAAAACAAAGGGAGGGGGATCTGGCCCGGCAGACATGGCCTCTGCCTTGCTCTGGTTTATTCTGGCTCAAAGCCGCAGCAGCAGGGTGCGATGCTCTGTAATAAGCATAAGCACGAAGGTTACTAATGCCCTTCCTTCCTGTAAACATTTGCTGGTGGAAATGTGTGAGTCGTGTGGATGCCTCATCATATTAGGAAATCAAAGTTTACTAACACCTGATGGGGAAAAAAACAGCTTTTCTTTTTAAATTCTTCCGTTGTTTGCTGCCCGGCTTCCTCTCGTAGGCTCCGGTTCAGAGATCCACCCAGACTGCCGTTTCCTTTCTTCCTCCCCTCCCTATCCATCTGCCTGTGTTGGTGGTTGTCGGAAGCCAAGAGGCATGTCTCACAGAAGCAGGCTTGCCGATGGCGGGAGCGCACAAATGTGTGGCTCTGTAATGTTATAACGGAATGTTATGGAAACTGCAAAATTACTGCTCTCTTAATTGATGGCAGTCTTCTTTTGCCTGCAAGAAAAACTGGGCTAGTACTATTATTTTTAGACTTCCAACTTTTTGGTTTTAAACCACTTAGAACATGGCTCCTTTAGCATGAATTATTCCATCAACTCTGACATGAAGACGATCAAGCTGTGGCTCTGCGGGGGTATGAAGGAACCCCAGGGTGCTTTACTATCAACCTTCAGCTTATTTGCATTGTTTGGTCTGGTGTCTCACCTCTTCCTTATTACCTTATTACAATAGATTAGACTACCACAGATTGAAATTACTCAGCTATTTATTTTACCCCACTGCTAAAAAAATGAATAAATAAGAAAAAAAAATGATGTCGCTTAAGATGCTACAATACCGGAAGGTAGTACTAATTGACACACTGTTGGCTGGCAATTTCTAAGTAGCCAATCCATTGGCGTTATTTATTTTCCTTTGCACTGATTGGCTATACTCCCAAGTAGGGCTGGACAATAATTCATGAAAAATATATAAATCAATCGATAGACGTGTGGTGCAAGGGACCAAAAAAATTTTTTTTAAACTTCAGTAAAAAAAAATACGTCTACCTTCTTTTTTCATCATAGCCAATTAAGTATGCTGCCATGTGACCAAACATCTTCCATGTCCTGTTAACAACTTTTTGCTGTCTTTAATATAGAAAGTACTTTTACATCAGTTTCTTTCGTTCTTTGTGCATCTTCTCTGTCTTCTCAAACCTCCAGACGGTCGAGGCAGATGACCGCTTGTACTGAGACAGGTTCTGCTGGAGGTTTCATCCTGTTAAAGGGGAGTTTTTTCCTCTCTGCTGTCGCTACATGCTTACTCAGGATGAGGGATTGCTGTGGTTGGAATAGTGCATATGCGGGGTAAAACCTTACGTTATTGACTCGACACAATATGCTGGGTTTACTTCCATAGAACACATTTTTAACTGATTGGAATGTTTGCTTCATAGATTCTCAGCTCATACCTTGAGTTTTGCCTGACTTTTATAGTTTGCTTCACAATTTTCAGATGGCTGCAATTATGTGGGCTGCTTGTGTACCTTTTTCCTACCTACCTTTTCCCTCTACTTAACTTTTGATTTGTTTTCTTGGATAAAATACTCCATGAACAGTCAAGTTTTTAGCAATGGCTTGCCGTCAATGTGGAGGGTCTCCGTGAGTGTACGGCTGTCAGGTCAGCCGTCTTCCTCATCTTCATGCATGTCCTAACATGGTAACAATATAACATTTTTGTATTAAGACCTTTTTATATGATTTGTTTGATGTAATATTTAAATATACATAAACATCTTGGAAGATGATTTTAAAAAATATATTACCTTAGAAGGAATCTAAATAATGTATAGTTCTAATTTCATAGATACAGAAATAAGCAAAGTTTTCAATGATGATAAAATTAAGGGGCACTTATGTTAGCGTTCACACAAAACTCTCCTCTAAATTGCTCTCCTCCTTTGTGCATTTGTTGATTCTTAACTCCTCGTAGGCAGCTCTTCTGTGGCATATCTTCCTTGCTTCGTTTTGCTCTTCCAATCTAGTTGAGAGTTCATTCGTACGTTTGATTAAACCTGACAGTTTGCATGGACACTTGCCACCGTTTCAACACATCCTCTGCCAAGTTTCCTAATGCAGAGTACCTCAGTGGACCTGGTCTAAGAGCAGCATGCATACTATTATCCTGTATCTTTCTATTAGAGAAGAAACCAATAGCTTAGCCAATAAGAAAATGATAATACTAAATGTAAGTAAACAAAGCTTTGGAGCAGGTATTTATTTATCAGTGTATTTTATTGTTGTTTTTTTTCCTCTGCCTGCTTCCCCTTGAAGGCTGGCTCACCACAGCCACGTCAGCACTACCAATGCTCCAGTTGACACAAGAGGGAGGGGGAGGTGGTCTTTTATTCCTCTTTTTTTCTTCTCTTTTTTTCACTCCGATCTGTCAGCGCTCGTGCGTCAGATTGATGTAAAAGAGAGGGTGTCATCACCCCACCACCACCACCAACTGCTTTCCAACTACGACACCATAGGAGTCCTTTACCCTACCTCACCCACGCCCCCACTCTGTTTAACTCTCTGTCTCACCTTGCCAATGTTCTTCTCTCTCCCCTCAGCCTTAGTCTGTACACACACACAGAACCTTTCAATCTAAATGGACAATGCACGGGATGCTAATGTGATTCATCAGGTTTGCTGTTAGTCAGCATCAGCAGCGCTAACGTAAAATTGCCTTAATCAGCGTAGCATATTTTTCACCTTATTTGCCTTAAAAGTGAGTGGATTTAACAGTAAACACTTTGAACTCCCTTTCAAATTGTTTCTCGAACAAGACTGTAATGATGGCCAAGTCGTAGTGACTGCCTTCGTTCATCATTGGACTCTTACCTTCTCCCTAAACTGACATTTTTGTCCTTGTGCCCGCTGTGGTCTCAGATAGAGAAATGACTCACTGTTTAATTGCCTTTTTGGTTTTAATAGGCCGACTTGTTAGCTGTTTGATGTACATTTATGTGGAGATTCGAAGTGCCCTAATATTGCAGGATTTACATACTGGAGCTTAGCTCAATGATATGCTACTGTTGATTCATTTGACATGACTGACTGACAGCACACATTGAGTCAGGGGGATGGGAGTGGAATAAAAAAATATTTTTGAGGAAAGCTTTTTCCGAAAAAATTTAATGCAAAAAAATAAAAGCAAGCTTCAAGATGGTGCAAACTGTAAAAAGAGAAACCCATTCTTTCTTCTTTCCTGATTATTTTATTAGTTTTGCATGAAAATAAAGCGTAATATATTTGAATTAAGTTTAACTGTTTTCTTAATTCCATTAAATAGAAAACAGCTAATTTTAAACTTGTGATATTTTGTGTCAATACGAACACTGAACATTCATATTTGTCCTCCTTGGGTGGTGCAAAGTACAGGAAGATATGAGATACTTGAACTCCTCCACGATAGGTTTTTTGAGAAATTTATTCAGTTAAGGTTTTTTTTTTTACTTTTAATTCTGGTTCATTGGTATTTACATTCCTTTATTTATTGATTATTTTTCAGATTAGTTTTTAATTCAGGGTATTTATTCTTCTGACTTTAATATTTAATTTTTTTTCTTTGGATCACTCCCTCTGATAAAAATGTTCCTATAAGGAATATTTATTCCATATTTACATACAGTACTACATACATAGTCATATATTTATTATAAATGACTGGCTGCATGCATCAAACACATTTAGGTCCATATTTGAAAGACCAGTGCACTAAAATCTAAAATTGTTACCATGGAGAAATATTATGACAAACAAGTCTCAATTTATGACTGACTATAAAACTTTCTCCAACAGCCATTTGGATTGTATTGTTGGGTAAATGGAATTATCAATACAACATCAGCGTGTATGATATTGATATCAGCATCTTTGGTTGGTTTATCCCATATGCTATTGTAACATTTAGCCACTTAGACCGTACACAAGTGACATTGCCCAAAATACAAAAGGAAGCACAAAAGAAAAAGCGAGGAAAGAAGAAAATGGGCATATATCCCAACTGATATCATCGTTGTGATATCTACTGTTATCGAAAGACTGTTGTTGTGGTTTTTTTTTTTTTATTCTGCTGCCGTAAAAGACACATCAGAACTTTACAGAAGTGAAGATGTTTGAAAAAAGTAGCCCCACAAAGTTTTTCTTCCAAAAGCTCAAATCAAACTACTCTTTTAAACTGTGTCAGCTGCACATTAACTCTGTCATTTTCAAGCTGCAACAGTGTTTAAGTGAAGAGGGCTTTTTGGTGTTTTCTCGACAAACTGACTACTGTCTACATACCTGCTTGAAATTTCAGTTAAGCTCCCATGAGAGGTTGAAGTTGAAAACTGGCTCCTAAGGGAATATGCTTTAGTGTCGGTGTGAGTTTACAAGGTTTCAGTGTGTTATTATGTACCCCATCCTCTGCAGCTGTGAGTTCATTATCACGAATCATTTAGAGTTGCTTTTTCATCTTAAAATATTTTCAGTTGAGGGATGGAAGATCCTTTGTCATGCATTTTGTTTGGGAGGTCAGTAAATCCCTGTGCTCCTCTTCACCATTTATGGCATTGCGATCCCATTTTTTCTGTCTCGGGTTTGGAAAGAAAAGAGAAATGTGCTAATGTGGAAACTTGGCTCAGAGATTGCTCTCTGAGGCTTTCTGCTGAGCTGTCACTTCTCTGTGCTTAGCTATGCCGTTGAACCGGCCCTCACGAAGGAGCAGGAAACTTTGTTGTTTCTCAGCACTTTTGAGAATTGGCCCTCTTATATGTATCAGTATTTTTTTCAAATATGTTTTCCCTTTTATTACCCGTGGGGATTGAAATAAATAAACACAGTCCATGAATATGCAGCAGTTACGAAAGCAAAACTGGGTTTATCATGGTTGGAATGTCAAGTGTCATCTCCTGTTTGTCAAAAAGAGGCGGTTTTTGTTTTTTCTGCCATGTAGCTGATTGACATCTTTTCAGTTACTGTCCCTCTTGGGCATGTTTTTTGTTCTCATTTGGTCACATTACATATGGATTTTACGTTATGCATCTGTCACAATATTGTAAAGTCAAAGGAAAATTATTGATGCATAGTTTTTAAAATTTGTTGGGAAAAAATCTGAACTGTTTTTACTATTTTTTAAAATATTGAATCTAAAAAAAAAAGCTAAAAATAATACTTTTAAGTTTGAGGTTGTATCATGGCAAAATGGGGGGGGGGGGGCGGGTATGAATACTTTTACAAGGTATTATATATGCGCTGTGTCTTTATCCCATTGATTTCAGATTAAATGGCTCTTTGTAAAAACACAGAATGTCTCAACGTGTTTCTTTCTTCGTCGCAGGTCCTGCTCAGGTTCCCATGATGTCTCCAAATGGTTCAGTGCCTCCAATCTATGTGCCTCCTGGATACGTCTCACAGGTATTTTCTCCAACCACTCATCCTGGTTGATCCTAGTCGAACTCCGACCGGTTCCGTTGTTTGCAGCTCATCCTTGTTTTGTATTCTAGATCATTGAAGAGAACGGAGTGCGACGGGTTCTGGTTTTACCTCAGCAACCGGATTTCCACCCCGGGGGTCATTCCCCACTCCACCACCCTCCACCGCCGCCCCATGCACACCTTCCAGCCTTCATCCCACACCCCGCCATGATGGGCCCGCCTCCTCATCTCTACACAGGCATGCCAGGGGGCGTTGGGGACATGAGCTCCCAGTACATCCCCCAGTACCACCCAGCTCATATCTTCTCAGAACAGGGTAAGTTTAGAGAGCGTAACCACGCTAATATTTGCTTGTTACTCTTTTAAGTGCCTTTGCCATCGACTCTTCACTTTCTTCAAATCCCACAATGACCCGTGAGTGTCTTCTCTTGTACAGATTCCCACTCCCAACACGGACGCCAGTCTTTCCTTCACAGAGACGACAGGGCGAGCAAAGCGCACGAACGTCTCCAGAAGAAGCTGAAGGAGCGTCAAGGGGGCGGAGGAGGAGGGCAGGTGAAGGACAGTCCACCTTCTTCACCGCAGAAGTCCTCCGGCAGCCCCCCAACGGAGGACATTCACAACGGCGTTGGAGGAAAAGGGCTTGACGCAGAGAACAGGCATGGGGTGGCCTGCTCCGACAAGCAGAGTGGAAAGGGAAAAAACAGGGAGTCAAAAGGTGATGTAGGGGTTGTTTGACGGATTTCTCCTTCCATCCGTCCATATTTAAAGCCTGTCAACGGAACACATATTTTTATACTTATAAAATGATTCATATTGACTTTTGTGTGTACAAAAACTGACTCGATAGCCAATGGTTTTTCAATCTTCAGTCAGCATATCAAAGAAGCTCAAATTCTACATTCACCTGTTTAATTCATGCTTCATATTTATTTCAACTCACAGAATCAGCAATTACGATTAATATTTGCTAAATTATAAACTGATCACATAAGTTTTTCTTCATTTCAATAACTCTCTTTTTCTTTTAATAAAAATTCATGATTTTATTGTTGTCTTCTCACTCCAGAACTGGACAAAGAGGCTCAGGCCCTGCTTGCACTTTTGAGCAACATCAGTAAACCAGTGGTTGGTATTCACTACATTGTTTTACAGTCTTAAGTAAAAAAAAAAAAAAGTAGATTTTTTTTGTCTCTGCAATTATCCATCATGAGTTTTTGCTCATTGCCTTCAGAAATGCATATGTTATCCTAAGTGCTTCAAACTACAAAACATTTCATTTAGTGTCACAAAGATTTGAAACTTTAGTTACAAAATTAATGTTTTAGGTAGAATAAACTGGTTACAGGACCACAGGGGAAGCGAAATGCAGGTAGAAAGTGGAGGTTTCTATTGCCCAACCGTTTAAAACCCAAACTGTTGGTCAAAGGCCAGAGAACTGAACTGTGGAAGCAGAGGACTTAAGGTAAGGCCCAGGGCTGACGGTTGGAGTTACAGACTTGACCTGATTGAGTTCTTCCACATATGAATCCCCCCTGCAGTCGAGCTCAGGCTATTTTAAACCTCCAAACAGAATGAAAAATCACAGGGTTGCACTGCACCACATCCCTGAAGCAAAAAAAAACTTTTTACGCTGTTCTGCATTAGCTGGCATACTTAGATTCCTTCCCTCCCTAAGAAGTGGGATTATTGTGGTTTATTTTGGAAAATTTAGAGCAGATTATTAGCATTATTGTTGTTGTTAGTATGTAATGATATTTTTATTAAAACTAAATCATAAGGCTCTTAGGAACAGGTAACGTCTAAAAAAAATATTTATTGGCCTACATGCAAAATGCTTTATATAGAGCAAGCTTAAAGTGTGGAGTACCCTGAACACACCATTCTTAGAGTTAAACACTTTCTTGGCAGCATCATGCTGTGGGGATGACATTTTTCAGCAGAGACGGGGAAGGTAGTCAGAGTTGCTGAGGAATCTAGTAATCTAATCCTGTATCCATTTGTCTCGTCACTGTACACAAGAACTTGACGTAATTCCCCACTTAAAGTGTTCCAGTTACACTCCGAGCCTAAAGAACATGGATGCTTTGAGGGCAGCAGCTGTTGAGGGGCAGGCTAGTCATTGTTATTGTTGTTAGCGACATAGCATCTTCAGCTGACCAGCATGAGAAACAAAGCTGTACATTGTATTGCACGCACAGCAAGGCCGTGCAATGTAAAAGTTGGTGACCGGATTAAAGCAGAAATGTAGTCAAGTGTGTAAGAGCATTTAGAAACGACAATGAAATTACCACCATCGTACAAATAAAAGGAAAATACATCTCAACTACGGGCGCAGCCATCTTTGTTCTCTGAGCTGCCCGCTCTACTCTGTATACTATCCAGAGAACAGAGTTGGAGCTCAAAATTTCCAACCTAATGGGGACGTGTCTCTGTGAAATAACGCGAGACAACTGCGAGATTTCCAACTTTGCAACTCAGAATAGTTAACTGGAATGCAGCATAAACATCCTGGGAAAAGGGTAGAATAAACTGGAGATTGTGAAAACTATCTTAAAAACAAAGCTGGGCATGCAGTCAAATCCACTGACTGACTCAAAAGCATATTCAAGTATCATAATGGCTTTGAAATAGATTTGGGGGGCGAAATGGAATTGTGTCTTCTTCTTTTTTTACATTTTTATTTTGTTCTGACTCTTGTTTTTCCTACATTTAAGAATAAAACACATTGAGGACTGTAGTTAAAAGTGAGAAAATGTTGAAAGTTCCTTATGGGTATGAATAGGTTAACAGCGATTATGTGAGACCCTTTAAACTTCAATATTTCTAGGTGTCAGACATCCAGGCCAGAGGAGCAGTGGTCAGCTGGAGTGAACCCACCAGACCAGAGAGTGAAAATAACACTGTGGAGGATGACGCTAGCCTCCCAGAGGCCCTCAGCTACGAGGTTGCTTTCTCCATCACTGGCAAAGATGGGAAATACCAGAACGTTAACAGGTGATTCCAATCAGCAGAAGATCATGGAACTCTGGGTTAACTGATTCCAAAGATTTTAGCATCAAAACCACTTAAAAAACTCACAAGTTTCTTTCTTTGTCTCTTTGAAACAGTGTGCAAGAGCTAAGTGCCACTTTAGAAAACCTTCGACCAGCAACAGACTATCATGTCAGGTTAGTATAACAGCAGCCCCCCCCCAATTCCCCACCCCCGCTTGCTTTAATTAGTCATTTCACAGTGTGCTGTGTGTGAACGTTTTGCTGTCCCTTAGGGTCCAGGCGGCGTGTAACTGTTTACTGGGAAGCCCCTCTGAGGCTGTGAGCTTCACCACATTAAGCTCTGAGCCAGACCCTCCTAGTCCTCCTAAGAAGGCCAGCGGGACCAAAAACACGCTTGTGCTCACGTGGAAGGTAAATATTTGGCGGATTTGTCTATGCATCATTAAAAATTTATACGATTTGTCTCCTGACATACGATGAATTGTTATTCTTCCTCTTCAGGCTCCATGTGACAATGGTTCTAAAATAAAAAATTATATTCTTCAATGGGATGAGGTAAAATGTTTGCGATTATTAACCGTTTCCTGTTTGTATGAAGCTTTGATCGCTAGTATACTAAGCAGTTTGTTTTCTAAAGGGGAAGGGCACAGACACCTACGAACAGTGCTACTATGGACCTCAGAAGCAGTATCGGGTAACCAAGCTTACTCCGGCTTCTAGATACTCCTTCCGCCTTGCTGCAAAAAATGACATGGGTGTAAGGTGAGCACACAAAATGGCTTTTCAAAAGCCTGACTTTTTTTCACATGTTGTATGTTACAGCCACAAAATGTCTTATATTTTATTGGATTTTACCTGATAAGCCAACGGTGACGCTGAAAAAGGATAGTTGTTGGTTTTACAGCCATAAGTTACTTGGGCAATTGTCCGCAGCCTCTAACAGAGTCATTTCCACATTTCTTCACATCAAATCTGTTATTTTTCCAGCAGCTTCTTATTGCTTTCAGAAAAACTGTTTCTTCTGTCCACGCTTACTGGTTGTCCTGCCTGCCGACTTTCTCAGCTGAGCGGGGGATCCCTGCAGCTCCTCCAGAGTTACCTTGGGCCTCTGGCTCTTTTATGTATTTTATATTTTTTGGTTAATAAGCTCTTTGTGATGGAAGGCAATCTCTTGTAAGGCTTACAGTGGAGCTCTTTTTTCTGTTTCCAGATAAATCGTGCTCAGAAAGCTGTTTAATGAAGCGGATATTGTCTGATAACGTAATCGTGGTTTAAACAGCTTTTTCCCTGACCCATGTGATATGTACATCTATCATAATTGTGTACATAAAGTAATTCAACAAACCTCTAAGTATTTCAAAAAAGACCATTTCTATACTGAGATTTACTGAAAGCAGTTAGTATTACTGGATTTAGTAGTAAAGATGCAAGAAACACTTCGTAATTATGTGTCACACTGTGTTGGTCCATCACAGGTGATTGTAAGGTGAGATTGATGGTGGCTGTGTGGCGCTAACATGACAAAATGTGAAAATATTACAGCATTAGGAATATTCTTTTCTTTGTGTTGTCCATGCTGGAATATTTCCCACATGGTACCCTCACTGTTTTCCAATTTTGTGTTACCGTTTCTCTCCCGTATAACTGTCCCCATCTGTATGTCAATGTGCATGTCTCACTCCGTCTCTTTGTCCCATCCTCTCCTCTTGTATGTCTCTTTCTGTCCTCCCCAGCGAGTTCAGTGAAGTGGTGGACCTGTTTACCTCATGCAGTGTGCCATTGCCACCCTTCCCTCCAGAGCTGGAGATGGCGGGAGTGACCTTTCTTAGTCTGAAGTGGCAAAGGCCCAGCAGCTCACCTAAGGAGGATGACATCTACTATATTCTTGAGATGGAGGAAGAAGGCTCGGTATATCTATTGGTTCAATACCTTATTTTATCTCACTGTATCTACTCTAATTATTTTTTCCTCAAATTCAGTGAAAATTCTTGTAGTCTGTTTGTTTATTAATTTTTTCAGGTCGCAAATTTCTTCTTTTCCCAATTAAAAAAAGCCTACATATAAATGTGATTGTAAAGAAAAATCCAAAATTACAGTTGATACTAAAAAGTCTGACATACCCGTTAAATTGTTGTGATAAAAGAAAAAAACAGATTAAAATAATTGTTTTAGCTTTTTTTCCAGCATTTAATTTGACCTGTTGGCTGTTGAGCTCAGTTGAAAAAGTGAAATATTTTAGGTCGGGTTAATATGATGGAGGTATGCACACTCTTTGAACTAATACTTTATTGAAAAACAGCTTTGTTTTTTTTTTAAGAGCGCTCAGTGTCTTTAGACGGTAGTTTATAAGAAAGGCACATCTGGGTTAGCTATTTTTCCTGACTCTTCTTTGGCAAAATGCTCTGAATCTGTCAGGTTGTGGAGGCATCTCTAGTATAAAGCACTGCTCAGAAGTCTGGGCTCCACCCAGGCCATTCCACTGCATCCTCTGATGAAGCTGTGTTGTTGTTTTTTTGTATATTTTTTCTTGGGTCACAAATGTCATTTGAATTCAATCATATATGCATTCCAATAAGTTTAAAAGTTTTTTTGTTTTTTTTAATGTAATGAATTCCAGCAGATTGCTTTGAATCATTGACTTGCAGTTGTGCCCCATATATGAAATGACAGTGGAAAGGAAGCTTACTTTAAACTAAAAGAAACCTCCAGCAGAACCTGGCTCAGTACAATCGGCCATCTAACTCGACCGTCTCGAGGTTTGAAAAGACAGAGCAGAGATACCAAAATAACCGATGTAAGAGTACTTTATGTGTCACAGAAAGTTAATAGCAGGATACGGAGGATGTTCAGTTAATGGGCGCATCATCCCAGTCGATGCCCCCCCTCAAATAAACTACCACAGCCGAGCAGGATGCCAGACCTGGTGTAGCTTCTGTTGAGAGAAAAACACTGAGGAAAACAAAGTCAAAATCAGCACACTAATGCAGCTGGAGAGTAGTACAAGAGAAAAGTTTTTTTTTTGTTTTTTGATAAAATTCTGATGGCCTCATGTTTTTATAAATTAGAAAATGCTTCCATGTTACTACCAAAGCTTTTCTCCATTTAATAATTACGCTCTTCACCGTGTGTCTTGGTGTATCTAACGCCACAGAAATCCTTTTGTACCCTTCCCCTGACTGATACCTTCTATGCTTTGGAAGCTTTCTGATGACCATGGCTGTTGCTATGAGAGGCAGCTAAAACGCTATGAAAACTTACTAGAAAGTTTTTATTTTCACCGTGTGCTGACTTGGAATACGGTGATACGTTCTGAACAGCCCTGCCTTATAAAAAGCAATCCCGTCATAATATTTTGGTTTCTTCTTCTTTCTCTTCTGGCTCTTCCTTTCAACGGTCGCCGCAAATTATTCGCATATTTGATTTGGCTTATGGTTTTATGTCGGATCCCCTTCCTGACACAACCCGTTCTGCATTGTTCCGGACTTGGGACTGGCGCAAGAAATCACTGGCTTGTGACCCCTTATGGTTGCATTATCATAATATTTTTGTTTATTTCCCCTAAATTATTTTGGTTTAACCTAGTTTTACACATTAAATGTCACATTAAAAGAGAAAAAAGTTGGTTTATTTCAGTGAAATCTGGCATTTCGTTTGTGGTATGACGACTTTTTGTATCTACTGTAGTGGAAAATTCTTTCAGATCTCCCCCTCCCTCATATCAAAGGTCTTAAAATGAAAAAAATGACACATTGGTTCACACGTCTTTGTTGTTGATGTCACCTTAAGATGCCACCTGCAGGTTTAGCTGTCAGAAACTCTGCACTCCCCCTCCCCCCACCCCAAACAGGCCCCTTATTTCTCTACGCTTCACTGATTGTTGAGTAAGTTATTGCTCAGCTGGTGGTTTTGTTTCTCCCCCGTTCGTCTCTGTCCCAGGGATATGGCTTCCAGCCCAACTATGACGGTGACGAACTCTCCCACACCGTGAGGAACCTCCGCAGGAGCACCAAGTACAAGTTTCGGGTAAGCAAGCTCTGCGAGGTGTTAAGTCAAAAGGGGTTATCTGCAGGTTTAATTTAGGAAGCAGGGTGTGTGCGTGTGAAATGGGACACACATACAAAGGGAGGGAGGGGAGGTGTGGCGGCGGCGCCGAGCTCCACGTTTGCCATATGACTCATCCGTTTACAGGATTCTGCCAGCAGAGCAGCGGGCAGCTGAAAGCATCAGCAGGCTGGATCCAGTGTTGATCACACGCAGGGCCCCAGTAAGAAGCTAGTTGACCAAAGCGTTTGACCAATGCCCGGGCCTTTGGCTGGCAGTCAGCTTCACCAAGTTTACTGACGCTGCTGTTTTTTTTCCTTTCTCCATCGTATTCAATTTTCGCCCCCGTTTTACTGCAATCTGTCTCACAGAGACAACATTTTTATTTTCCTATTACTTTCTGTTCTTTTGTTTGCCATGCTTCCCTAATAATGGTTATTTTCCTGCTGCAAAAGACAACAGTAGCTGCACCTTTTGCCTCTAGGACATGAAATAAAATAAAAGTGTGGGCCATAAACGAAATTGTAAGGATTTACGTAATAAGTCAGAGAAATAGCAGCAACACGTCCAAGAAGAATGATGCTGATGGAACATTGTTATATCAGCGAAACACACCAGCACATGTCTAAATTATAGAAACCTTTTTTCTCATTGCAAATATGCAATGCATGGAGATGCTGGATTTCTATGCTGTTGCCGATGTTTGAAGCTGTATTCGCTCATGGCATGATTGCAATGTTTATTGTACCTAAACTAAAGTTTATTTGGGGTTCCTGTAGATTTAACTAGTTGTGTATGTTTCTCTTAATGTAATTGAAGACATAATAACTGCATTAATAAGTTGCAGGTGGATTTAATTATAAAGTGAGTACATTTTATTCAAAAGTGGAAGTCCTACAGTATATTGAACAGCCTCCTTACACAGAGTTATCTGTCTAGCATTTATTTCTGTTCAGTTTGATGACTTACAGCCAAAATAATCTGTATTTTAGTCATTGTATTAACCCTTTAAACCCTACAGGTTCCACAAATTCGGGGTAACAGAAATGAGTAGTAATACAAATGGCAATAGTAGTATTATATACAAAAAACATGCATAATGACACATCTATCAATTCTACTGAATGTTAACTTTACAATGATACAAAAATGATTCAAATACTCATTTTGTTTGGTGAAATATAACATTTTTTTCATGGGTAAGCATTTTTTGAGAAACAGGCTTCAAAATAAGCCTAGGGATTAAAGGGTTAAATAGGGACACTAAAAAAATGTACTTTGGAGGCAAACATTTTGTGCTGTGGCCATTTTATGTTTTGAACTATAATGGGACAACCGCTAATTTGACATTTGCCCTACAGTCTTCTACACACTCCACAAGAAGAGTGAGACACAAAAGGGTATTGCTAAAGAAACTGGTGCAGTAGAAGGAAAAATGCACAAAAGCACAATTAACAGGAATAACTGGAGACTTGAGAGGTTCTTGAAGCAAAGTGTATTCAAAGGTTGGAAGAGATTGGAGAGGTGTGGCCTATGATTCGAGTCAAGAGCGCTTCAGCTGTAGTTTTTTTGTGTCGAGCTTCTCCAGAGATAAAAACAGAGGTGTTCGACATGGGCTAAGTAGAAAAATTATCAAACTATTACCATTCGTTCGAAGTCCTCTTTGCAGATGAAAGCCAATTTTGCAAGTAATTTTAAAATCTCAGATTCAGAATAAAGAGTGAAGAGGCACAGATGCCAAGTTGCTTGAGGTCCAGTATAAACCTTTCCCATTCAGGAAGCCAAGTCATCTGCTGGTGTCGGTCTGCTGTGTTTCATCAAGTCCAATATCAGCATAGCTGTTAAACTGGAAAATTTAAAGTACTTAAGCAGAACTTGCCAATACCAGCTTTAAAGAGCACAGAAACACTGCTTAACCTGATCCAAACCTATTTGAGAATCTTTGTGGTCTTGTCAAAAGGAATATTTGACAACAAACCCAGCAATACAGACTTGATAACGGCTAATCATTAAAAAAAAAACAAGTGTCTTACATTGCGATAATGCAGTAATTATTGAGTTTTTACAGTACTTTGAGTTTGGCCAACCTTTTTGTAAAAAAAAATAAAATTAATCCCTCTTTTATTGGTCTTGTATCATCAGAGAAATTACATTTTGGAGTTTCATTATCTGTAAGAAATAATTTGTCAAAATCATAAAATAAATGATTAAAATATAACACTCATTGTGAAATGAATTTGTACAATATATGGCTTCCACTTTCAAGATTAAACTGTTGAAAAGAGCTAATCTTTTGATGATGTCATTTGAGATGCATCTGCATTTGTATCATTAGCCATTCCACGCTTGCTTAGGCAACCTGTTGCCAGTATTCTGTCAGAAACTGTCTGCTTACTGCCTCTGTTTGTGAACTTTAACAAGGTGGCAGCATACAACTCAGAAGGGAAGAGTAACCCCAGTCAGGTTGTGGAATTTATCACAAAGCCAGACAGACCCAGCTGTCCCTGCAGGCCCGTCATCAGAGGACGAGTCCAACCCGACAGCTTCAAAATGGCCTGGGGTGAGATTTCCTCCGAGTTTCTCTTCCAAAATCCTCTCCTGCTTTCTTAGAGCTGACAACCTGGCAGGTCCGTTTTCCAGATTCCCTTTCTCCTGGAGCTCTGCCCAATAATAGACGAGACGGATGACATCCATGGTAGTCTGTACAGTGGATATCATCAGTTCTTTTCTCTGTTCAGACATCAACAAGAATCCTTCATGCACGCCACTAGATAAACTCATCTTCCAGTGCTGTGCTCAGTCTGTGTTTTCCAAAATTGAAAAATCCATCAGTAGTTTGATGCTACAGAAAATGAAGAGTTTACAAAGAAGCCTGATCATGTTCACTTAGGAAAGCCATCCTTTTTTCACAATTGTTTTACTTTTTTAAGCAAAATGTAAAGCTGTGAGTAAATCACTAAGGATTAAGGATTTTAAAGAAATAAAAACATGCTTCCTTCCCCAAGTATATAGACCTCTTTTTTTCCAAAATTATACAATACCGATATTTGGATTTGAGTACTTGCCGATACTTCTACAACACAAAAAAATGCAATGAATTGGAATTATTTTCTTCTCTGATTGTTCCAACAAATGGTGAATTAGATAAAAAAAAATATAATAAAAAAAGACTACTAAACTGACATTTAAAGTGAACCAAAAAACATGTTCTTTAAAATTATTGCTGAGTTTCCACGTTTTAGGTATCAGTTCATGGTATGGGTTAACTTTAACAGATACGATACACTACCTTAGAACGGTATCGGCCCCGATACCAGTATTGATATCGGTGCTTCCATAATGGTTTGTTCTGTTTTCCTATGTGATAGTAACAATGAAAAATGTGTTCATAAATGTAATCTATGAAAGTGTTGGATGCAATTGTGATTAAAATGGGTAAACAAGAATGAATACAAAAGCATGCAAGTGTGCCTTAAAAAGTGGGATGTGTGCACTACTTGATCATAATTGATTTTTTAAAAATCTGCTAAAGACGTACCCCATAAGGATTTCCTCTATAACTGCAGCTCTACTTTATAGTTTGGACTGAAGGGCTTAAAAACAAATGGCAAAACTTTCTGAGTTTTATTTGTTAAAAAGTTTAGAAACCATTTCTTTTTCTAAAATGATGCACTACTTTGTGTTGGTTTTTACATTAAATCCTAATAAAAAGCGTTGAACCTTGTAAAATACAAAATATAGTAAAAACAAGAGGTGACAGGCTGTGCAATTCCATATCCTGCAACCTTCTGTACATAAAGTGTGCATAATTAACAGTTGATCTTCTGTAGTAATCCTGATGTTTTTTGTCTTTTCATTCAGAGCCCCCTAAAGATAACGGTGGAGCAGAGGTAACCAAGTATGTTGTGGAGCTGTCGGAGGGCTTAAGCGGTTAGTTACATTCTTCTGTTAAAAGTTAGATTTTACTGTAATTTAGCTTTATCACACACTTTGAAATTAACTAAAATGCTTCTGATTTTAGGTTTATTATGGGGGCTGGTGTACTCGGGGCCAGCTCTGGAGCACGTGTGTGACGGTTTGAAGCCGGGCTGCAACTACCAGGCGCGGCTTTCCTGCATAAGTGAGGGGGGGCAGAGCCCTGTGAGTCACTTCAAGCTCCTCTACATACAAATGCGTTGTTTTTGCACACAAAACAAATACATCAAATTTCAAGAGATTTGATCAAATTTAACTGGACTGAAAAGAGCAGATTCTTAAGGGAAAAAATTCCACAGAAGAACATAAAGGTGGTTTTTAATGAGATTGTCATTCAGACTTAATCATCTCCATGTTTATTATTCTCCAAACATCATCCACACTAAATAATTTGTTTTTTTAATTATCGATACATTTCTTGGCTGTCAGTGAAACTAATAATTAGCGCATGCGACCGTTGTTTTTGTTCATTTCTAAGCAAAAAGTCCCCCATTAGCGTTCTACATGCTGTGAGTTTTGATTGGTAATTGTAATTAAGTCAAACTGGTTTGATTGGAGATTAGGCCGCGCTTCCTCATTTTAAGTACAGCACAAGCCTGCTAATGATTGAACCCTTCCTGGATGTGTCAGCGGTGTTTTTTCTTCGTTAGCTCAGTTCATCCTTTTCTTCATTAATTTTCCCCATCAGCCGTTTGTCTGTGCATGCCTTTATTTGGGATGGGGCTGGTAAAGAGGTGAGACTTTTGTTAGTGCAACAAAATGTGACACAACGCTTGCAAAGTTTGCTTTGTCACTAAGAAGTTGGGTTACTGTTTCAGCCTTTGAGATAATCTATTGGTGAAAAACGGCATATTCTTATGCATGCTTGTGTGTGTGTGTCTAAAAAAAAACCCTCAGATTCGACTCCTTTCTGCTCTGCAACAACCTGACAAGATGGTGAAAACGACAATTGTTTCCACCGTCTTTTGTCGGGGAGTGAGAGGATGGTGTGAGATTGTCGGCTTTGTTATTTTCCCTGGTTCTAATTGGTGTGCTTATTCTCTTGCCAGCTGTCAGAAACCCTGCAGGTCCAGACTCCCGCAGTGCCCCCAGGGCCCTGCCTACCCCCTCGGCTGGTGGGCAAGCCCAAAGCCAGGGAGGTGCAACTGCGCTGGGGTGAGTCATTCCTCTCAAACTTAGCTTTGTGTGGGATGAATTTCTAGCGTCGGTTGATGCAAGCATTTTTCGGCTGAACTGTGCTGATTATGCGCTGTCTCTTACGTTACCCTTTTCCTGCACCATAACATTTTTCTTAACTTCCCCTTCTTATCCTGCACCTATGAATCAACACTTGTCTGTGAAAACCACTCAGGTCCCCCTCAGATGGACGGAGGAAGCCCAGTGTCCTGCTACAGTGTAGAAATCAGCGGCCCACAGTCTGAGGAGAGCAGGGAGGTTTATCAGGGCACGGAGCTGGACTGTTCAGTGGGAGGGTTGTTTCCTGGCAAGACCTACAGCTTCCGACTCAAAGCGGCAAACAAGGCTGGGGTGAGAAAGATAGACTAATAACAGAAGGATGAACTGCATTTAACTCTAAATACCGGCTTATTAATCTTATTGTGTTTAAATTGTTCTTGTTGCTCTTTCACAAAAAAAACAAAAAAACAGTTCGGACCTCTGTCAGAACGCTGCGAGGTTACTACTGGTCCTGGAGCCCCTGAGCAGTGCAAGGCGCCTTTGACTACATGCAAATCACCCAGTTGTGTTGTTGTGAGCTGGGAGGTAAAGTGCTGTGTTTACTGAAAGTATTCCCACCCTTTACAATACAACCACAACATGTAATGTATTTATTTTCAGGGTTTTATGTGATAAATCAAAGTAGAGTATAGTCATGATGTGGAGGAAAGATTTGCTGATTTAATTTCTTTGTTTTAGCGAATAAAGATTTTTAAATATAGCACATTTTGTATTTAGCTTGATTTGCTCAAATTGAACAGGGCTAACTGTCTTCACAACTGACCAACATGTTTATTTGAGTTTAGCTATTTGCAGTTCAATATCTGTTATAAATGCAGATGTTCTGTAAAGTCATCAGAGGTTCATTAAGGAACGTAGTGAATAAGCAGCATGGTGAATAAGCAGCATCATCCCAACAATATCTAAACGCCTGTTGTAACTCAAAAGTCCAGACCTCAGGAGGGAGAATTTGAATACAGGACAGCAGCATGCTGGGAAATGCTTTTCTTCAGTATTGAGTTGGTCAGAAATAATGGTAGAATGGATGGAGTTGAAAACAGGGAAAATCTAGGGGCGAAAGCCCGTTGAACTATGACAGGAGAAAATAAAGCCTTGAGACTTGGGACAACAAACCTAAATATATGGAATCGAAGCATATTGGTGTGTTGGAATGGTCAGTTAAAGGAACAAGGATAATTTAAAGTCCTGAACTAAATCCAAGGAAGAATCTACGAATCTGATCTAATCTGATTGAATCTGTCTCCAGATTTTCAAAGCTGATAGTCACATACATTAAAAGATTTGCAGCTACAATGACATCAAAAGATGGTTTACAAAGCACGACTCTGTGTTGATCTGTCATCCAAATAAGTTCCATTTTCTGTACTGATACTTTGCGACGTCACTTCCATATCCATCACTCTGGTAACATAATGGACAAATTACATTCAGCTGCACTGTGTAATCAGTGCTCATTGTCACTGTTGTTTGTTTTCCAGACCCCTCCTTGCAACGGGGCTCCAGTGACGGAGTTTCGTCTTGAGTGGGGAGCAGCAGAAGGCAGCATGCAGGTGTGTTACAGCGGAACAGGACTCAGTCATGAAATGAAGGGGCTGCTGCCTGCAACAAACTACTTCTGCCGTGTGCAGGTGAGCAGTGACACAAACTTTTAAGTTGTTGTTTTTTTATCTTCTTGCAAATAGTCTTGTTTCACCAAATTGAAGTTATTGTTTGAAAGAATGTATTCACACGGTTATGGTTCGCATTGCATTTGACTTTGTTTTAAATCCTAACAATAAAATCAAACTTTATACTGCAGTAGACTTGAAGAGTCCCTTTTCTTTTGAAAAGTTCTTTAAACTTAAGTTTCTTTGTTCCGATCTCCTCCTATACGTTTGTCGCCATCGTTGCAAAGCATTTAACACTTGTTGTTGTTGTTATGTTTACATTGGAGCTCCACCTTGTGGCCAAGCACGGGCTCTGCCAACAGTATGTGTCCATGAGAGATTACAAAAACCGAGTTTGTCGCCTCTTGTTGCACAGGCTGTGAACACGGCTGGTGTGGGGCCCTTCAGCGAGGCGGTGCTTTGCCAGACACCCTGCTCAGTCCCAGCAGCTGTCAGTCACATTTACGTACTAAAGGAGTCTGAGCTACAGAGGTTTGAAACTTCAGCAGATGAGGACGAAGAGGAGGAAGTCGATTCCCGGCCGCAGCCTTGCTTCTCCCCATCAACCTGCCTGGGGATATCGTGGGACCCTCCGTGTGACCACGGCTCCGAGATCACTTGCTACCTGATCGACCTCGGAGAGAGGCAGCCCATTGTTGCCGGACCAGTAACCAAATACATCATCCAACATCTGCAGCCCGACACCACCTACAGGTCGGCACTGCGTTGTAAATGCTTCAGATTTCAAGATGAGATGATTTTTTAAATTGCTTCTCAAAAGAGACGAAACACAACACACTATCACAAACACTCTATCGGAGTGTGAGGGGCTTTGTACTGAGACATGAAAAGGGACAAATTAAACCAATTCATTTTTTTTAACTACGATTGGTTATGCAATTCTAGTCGGGGTCTTGTAGTACAAAACCACAATGCAGCCGTATTCTTGCAGAAAACGACAAAAAAAATCCATCAATGAATCTTTTAGACTTTTATGTGAAATGTGCGTCAAACATTTGCTTTTATCAAACCTCTCCAAGGACAGTTGCAGCGTTTAGTCTTAAGCTCTTTACATTTTGATCTGCCATAAAGCTCTTATTCTTACTGAGAAGCAGATGAATCACGTTAAAGCTGTGAAACGTCTCAGTGTACAACTTTGCCGACAGTCATTCACGGACACTAAGGCTGTGAGCTGGAAGAAGCTCACCCTCTGCAGCCCTTTGATGTTGTGCTTCTTACTTTTTCTCTCTCAGGATCAGAATCCAAGCCCAGAATAGCCTGGGAACAGGGCCCTTTAGTCACACCTTTAAGTTTAAGACGAAGCCTCTGCCGCCACAGCCTCCCCGGCTGGAGTGCACCGCCTTCAGTCACCAGACCCTCAGGCTCAAGTGGGGCGACGGCCCAGCGAAAGCCGCCGCCTCAGACGCACCCCAGTATCATCTGCAGATGGGAGACAAGAATGGCAGGTGAGTAGATCAGTGGCTGGGTTGGATGGCATTTCCAACCGAAGCGCTAAGCAACACGGACTTGTAAAGATATTCATGTCTGTTGATGAGTTTGATGTGCAGTGGATCGCAGAATGTTTTTATTTTTAACGCAAAACAAAAACTACAGTCGGAGCCATTTACTTTACTCTGCCCCAAAACAAAATCCAGCCCAAATGGTATCCAGAAAGTTAAGAGTGCACATCGCCCTAAACCCACCCAGTCACATGTGGGATGCTTGCTTAATGGTAAGATGCATAAAACTGAAAACATGAGGAAATCTGGCCTTCAACGCCCAGACAGTCATTGCAGATGACCGCTTGTACTAAGCCACGCTCTGTCGGAGGTTTCTTCCTGTTAAAGGGGAGTTTTTCCTCTCTAGCGTCGCTACATGCTTGCTCAGTATGAGGGATTGCTGATGAATTGCTGTGGTTGGAGTCTGCATGATCCGGCCACAACCTCACGTTGATGACTCATCGCAATCTGCTGGGATTCCTTACACAGAAAACTTTTAACTGATTGGAATGTTTGTATAATTGTATTGAAACGACTTTTGTTGTAAAGTGCCTTGAGATGACATTTGTTGTGAATTGGCGCTATATATAATTTATATATATATATATATATATATATATATAAATAAAAGTGAATTGAATTGAATTCAACAATGCCCCTAAACATACAGCCAGAGCTGAGGAAGGGTTTATAATAAAACATATGCTTTTATTGGAATGACTCAGCTGAAGTTCAGCCTGAAATCAGATTGATGGGTCAGAAACTCTTCATCTAATCTGACTGAGCTATTCTATCACGAATTCCAAAAATTCTATTTAGGGGTATCAAAGTTAATTGGGTCGAGTGAAAATGCAGGCAACGCTTTTAAGATTTACTTTGTTTTGGGCGAAATGTGAAACAGGTAAAGAGAGCTGAATATTTTAGCAGGGTTCTGTGACTGAATCTAGGACATTTGAGTCTTTGGACTTTTCTGTAATGTATTTTTTCCCAGCAAAGAGCCCCTGGTTCTATTCCTCCTTATTTACTCTTTCCTCATTAAATCCTTTCCCTTTCTTTCTTCATGTCCCTGTCATTGCAGATTTATCTCCTTGTATAAAGGACCATGCCACACACACAAAGTCCAGAGGCTTAATGAGTCTACCTCTTACACGTTCCGCATCCAGGCCTTTAATGAGGCGGGCGAAGGGCCCTTCTCCACTGTTTACACATTCACCACCCCACGCTCTCCTCCACCTCCTGTAAAAGGTACCGTGCAACTCCTTCCTTTCTTCTCATTCAGTTCCACAATCGCATCCCACTGACAGCTAATGTGTTCAGCTTTTAACCTCATTTGACCAAAGCTGGATTTTTACTCGAAGAAAGGCCCAAGAGTCACAGTCAGCTGTCATGGAAAATGGTTGTTTGGCTTTGTGGTCTGTTCACTGTCGGACTCTGCAAAGCCTCTTTTGATCCTGCACAGTGAAGTCAACAATGAGGGTGTCGGCTTTATTGTCAGTGCAGGAGCCCTTTTGTATCTGGTAATCATATGCCAGATAGCCTGTGTTACTCAACACTGTTTGTGAAGCCCACTTTCAGAGTAAAGGGGGTTTAATACTGGATTTATACTAACATGTTTACCTGTAGTCTACTGTTTTAATAACAGAAAAGTCTAATTTTATTGCTTAATATTCCTCCTTGCAGTTGAGGAGTAATTTATAGTTGTGGGACTGTATTAGAAGCTGAATGGATCTCTTGGGAATATTGCAGGGCAAGTACAATTGTGTTTTTTCCAACCTGAACCTTATTTTGTAGCTTGCATTATGTTCATGTACTCACCCAAACAATTTTGGTGCCACTTAATGTCCTTCGGGAAATATTTAGATCCATTCGAGATCCATATAATAGGAGTTGTTGGCGGACACAAAGTGCAGAATCTAAATAAGGCATTAACAAAACTCAATTTCACCTATGTTTTGTTATAAATCGCTAGCACTACTCCCCAGTGAGTTCAAAAGGTCTTGGAGGTGCTTTGTTGCTGTCCTCCGGGTTGTTTTAAAGGCTTTTATTCCGATTTAAACCAACTGGCGATTTCAATAACCATTGGAGTTGTAGTCTGAGCAGGTTGCAAAGAGAGAATGGTAAATGGTAAATGTACTGAACTTATATAGCGCTTTTCTAGTCATACTGACCACTCCAAGCGCTTTACATTGAAGTCACATTCACCCATTCACACTCACGTTCATACACTATTTACACTATATACATTCATAGTCAACATGACTCGATAGGACGATGTTTTTGGGGTTAAGTGCCTTGCCCAGGGGCACATCGACATGTGACTGGAGGAAACAACTACTCTACCACTGAGCCACAGTGGCCAATCTGTTGAAAAGCTGAACTTGGTCCAATTGTAGGGGTGCCGGAAAAAAATCGATTCATCTCCGAATCTCGATTCCTATTTAACAAGATTCTGGATCGATCCAAAATGTTACAGTTTTCTAAACTTTTACAGATTATTTCTTCGTCGTGCGTAGTCTTTTTCAAGCAACGGCATCCATAGTGTGTCATTCCAGCAAGGGGCAGGTCTGACACGCTACCGTGTTAGCTAACCAGCTTTACCTGGTAGCGCTAACTAGCTGTAGCTGTTAGCCTGATACTTCAGCGCGAAAGACGAAAGAGAAATACAGCCCGCCCCGTCTCTGCTGAAGGCAAATATTTTTGGCCATCTGATAGGACTTTTCCATGCTACTGATCAATCTTAGCTACGTTATTACTTTTTTATAAATCTGCAAGTATATGAGTGAATTTTCCTTTGTAAACCACACACAAACAGCTGAACCCCTGTGGCGCTTTTAAGGAACGTCTGAAATGTATGTTGAGTTCAATAACTAAAGGACCCTTAAAACTTCTGACAAAAAGAATGAAAATAATAACATAAGCCATAAATTACAATAGCATATGTAGCATAGCATAAAATGGCAGAAGTGAAGCATGAAAGCCACGCAGCCACTAATGTGAACGTGATATTCCACGCTTCAGCAAATAAATGGAATCACAGATATGGTGATAGTTACAGATAATGCTGCAAATATGTCTGCTGCACGGCAGCTTGATAACTTAACACATTCCAGTTTATAGAGGATGATAGTTGATCCTGAATTTCGTATATCCCCACCCCCACCCCATCATTTCCGTTACAGAGTATTGATTAAGAATTTTTTTTTATTTCAATCTAGAATCGCTTCTGAATCGAATCGTGAGATGTTGTAAGACCAACATCCCTATCCTTTTGTTCATTTTGTTTGTGCAATTTGGAAACAAATGTGTCACATTATAAAATAAATTCACTCACCTTTCGGCGAAATTCACCGTTTTGAAACCAAGATAAGTGACTTTATGTTAATCCTGTAGATTGTATGAGAAAAAGTTAGTTGCAGATATTTTAATTAATACATTACATCAGGAGGTGGCGGACATCTGTAACTTTAATTTAAGCCACTTTTTGGGGTTTGTTACCATGGAAACTTGGTAAATCAGCTTTGTATGTAGCTCTGCCTGTGGGGGAGACGGCGTGCAGCTGCTGCTGTCACAGCATAGAGAGTGCAAGTTTTAGAAAGACAAAATGTACGATACCGAGACGTCTGAGTTCCCCGCCTACAAGTAATGGCTGAGTCAGATTCTGAAGAGGAAACTTTATCCTCTGATCAGATGTTCAATTGTCCGGAGAGAAAGAAAGTGAAACTCAACAAGCACACAGCAGCAGCCGGTCCCGTTCGCCTTGACGCTCCACAAGCAGCAACAGGCGCGATTCTGTTCGTCACGTTTTCCTGCTGAGAGAAAGGTATGTGATCGGGTAGCAGGGATGGTCATAACCTTAATCGTGACAGAAGAAGCGGCCATGTAAAAATCCGAGGAAATGGTGGCAGACGCGGTGGAAAACGCAAGAGTAAAAAGACTCAGATACAGAGTATCAATAGTAGATCAGACAATTTGATGAGCCTGTTGGTTATTTTGTGGATGGATCTGTAAAATTTTGAGCCCAATAATTTCCTTTCTCTTGTTTTCTGTAGTGAATAGACTAAAGAAATACTAAAAATGCATATGTAGAAAATACATAGCCTATATAGAAAAAATAAATATTCAATATACAGTAAGTTTTAAACAATATACAAAAAGATAAACATCTGTAAAAGTATTCCAAACTAATATTGCGATTGCATGATGATGTCATAATATCCGAATTAGATGTTTCAATTTGCTCCCATCACAAACTTTGGATCATACTGAAGATTTTTGACTCATTTACCGTATACCTTTATAACCATAATAAAGCTACAATATTTTGAACTAGTGATATCAAAATAGAATATTTTAAAGGAAAAACCCCAGCCCCTAAAGAGTTAAAATATGACATTTTCAACATTTTCTTCTGGAGGAGCTTGCCCCCGGACCTGCCTAGATGGGTAATATCCTTCTCCCCTCTTTCACCCCTGACATGTTTTCATGTCTGAACATGTTGATGTTTGCAGTAGCAAGTTCTGTTTAACTGACCGCTGTCATAGAGCACAGAGTATGCATATACGCTGATCACTAATAGTCCTTCTCCCAAAGGACTTTAAGTGGCACCAGAATTGTCTGGGCCTGTTTAAATGAACAAACTGCAAAAAAAATGGTTGTTGGACAGAGGTTTCTGTAAAGCTACAAAAAAGAGCACTTAAACAATGGAAACAGACAAAAAAAAGCGTACTGCACTGACCTGTGTTTTACTACTCAGAGGAAACGAGGCATTAGAAGTCCCGTTTTCCTCAAGCCCGCTCTACTCAGTAGACTCTCTGCTGGATTCTGTGGCTAAAGCATCCCAAACATTAGCCTACAACCTCGATGCTTCACACCTGAGGAGATATTGTTTTCATGGAAAGCTGCATTTGGTTTACATTAGGGATGTCTGATATTATTTTGTCCGATATTTGAATTAAAATGTAATATCAGAAATTACTGGAATCGTTTTTGGCTTTTTTTTTAACGTGTCTGTCCTCCGTTTCTTTTTTTCCACCTTCAGCCCCTAAAGTGGAGCGCCTCGATGAAAACTCCTGCGAAGTCGCATGGGAGGCCCTACCGCTCATGAAGGGGGACCCGGTTATCTACAGCCTGCAGTGCATGATGGGAAATTCAGAGTTCAAAACGGTACCTGTGCAGCAGTAAAAGCTACCCTCCTTTTTAACGTTACCTTCAGAATGACCCATCGTTCTTCACAGAGGCCGTTTGGTGCAGTCCAGGTTACAGATGGCTTCAGCGCTGTGTTGTTGTCACTGTGCTGCTGCAGCACTCTGTATTGTCACTGCCTGATTTAAATTGCCCATTATGCAAAGGTCATTGATCCATGAGGCATCCCAGGTGTCTCGCCCCCGCCAGCCAATTCATCCCTCATGATGGCCTGCAGCCATGTTAACTTGGAATGATGGCTGCTGCAGGGCTATGCTAATATGGCATCGCATGTGGCAATTGAATAAGAAAAGCTGAATGATGTGACTTCAGAATTTTGTCCTCATTGTTTTATTCTTATTGCCCATTTGGGTTAAACATCAATGTTTAAGTGGAGACATTGTTGACAAAGAGCGAGCCTGCAGGATGTTCCATAAACAAAATATCAATCATTTTATTTGAACTCTTCTTTCTCTACAACATTCTCTGTTGGCAGTCGAGTGGATGTTTTTTATTTCATTTTTAAATTTGTGTTTCTGTAATCAGTTTAATCTGTCATTTTCATTTTATTGGCTCTTTTCTCAGCAAGGAGAATTAGAAAAATGTGTCACGCTTGGTACCCTGCAGATCAGACTCTCAGAAAACTAGTTGGCAAACAGCTAAAAGCAGGTGGCTTCCTATCACATGCCAATATCACCAGAAAAATGAATCAGAAACCCATCTGGTGTTTGAATGATGGTCAGTCATAGCTACAAATAAAAATCCAGCTTGTGAAAAGTAGTTGGATGAGTAACATTTATCACTTTTTGGGGGGGATTTTTGAGATAGAGCAACAGAAGGTAGCAAACAATTGTGAAGTGGAGAACATGATACTGTTTTCACTTTTTTTCTTTTTATGATAAAGGTGTACAGTTCATTTGTACTTAGTTCCCATAAGTCAGTACTTAGTCCAACTGACTTTTAGTAAAATTACATAGGCAGAGCGAAATGTTAGGGTCTCTACCGGTTTTGCCCGTCTACACACTTAGATTTTTGCTCATCCCATCAAATATCTCAAATTTACTGGAGAGCATCTCTCAGCATACATTTTCAGAGTTTGCAACTGATTTTAAATTCGATTTTGTTCTGGATGTTTATTGGACCATTGTAATTATATTGATCCTCTAGTCAATAGTCTCTTTGAGCGAACTGTCAGTTCTGGTCAAAAGTCAGCAACTTTACATCCCTAGAAGCTATTTTTCCCTCCAGTCCAACCAAACAATTGTTTATGAATTACAAAGCAACATGACTTTTTGAAACTTGTTTTTATAGTACTTACTATAGGAAATTCATTTAGAATTTTAAAGCAAGGATGAGCTATATTCTTCTTTGAGATTGAATCATTTTTTAATAGAGCATCTAATTTTTATAGAAAATTGCAGAAAATTCTTTATGAAATTAGAGACAGCCCTTAGTATCCTCTTCATGAGAGTGACAAATAACAACAGTGGGTCTATAGTCAGAGGCTTCCTCAGGTTTGCTGTATTACTGACCACTACAGGATATCCTTCCTGCCCACAGTCATCAGCATCTACATCATTTCATTTCCTTTGATATTAAAGAATTTTAAAGTGAGTAGAAAATGAAAAAAAAAGAGTTGTCAACCTAATGACAGAAAAATATCAATTAAGTATAATTCTTACACCTTTTTTATGCATATGTTGCATAAAAACACCTAGGAAAACTGTTAAAGCTAGCATTTTTTTTTTCCATATTTATATTTTGAGACGTTTATGAGAATTTTGGGCAGGAGTTATTATGAGCCCCAGTGGAGGGTCGAAAGAGCCCCATGTGGTTTAGGTGGATCGCCCAAAAGTTCTTCCATATCATTCGTATATTTAGATGCCGTATCAAACAGAACTTGTGGAGTCCTTATGAACTAATCCTGCTTTAAACGTCATCGATCAGAAGTCTTTTCTGGTCTTCACGAATCTTTGTCTTCATCAATAATCTCTAATAAACCTCTTGTTTATACTAGAGGTTTATTTGGTCATTTTTTGGCTCAGGATTTTATTCATGGATACCGGAGTAAAGGGATTAAGCACAAAGGCATGCAACTCTTTTCAGAGTTTAAAGTTAGTTCCTTTTCCATTTGATAAATTATCTACTACTGTGCTTTATGTTGGTTTGAATATATTTAGGTTGATTGTTTTTCTGCCAAAAGTAGTTGAAAATGTCAATCCAAGACGTTCCTAGTAATCCTCTTGTCTTCCTTTCCAAAGGCTTTTAAAGGTTCCGCCACATCCTTCCATGTCCAGAACCTGCAGCCCAGCAGCGACTACCGTTTCCGAGTGTGCGCCATCAGGCAGTGCCAGGACGCCACGGAGCTGAGCGGATCCTACAGCCCCACCGTGACCCTCTCCCCGCAGCGGAACGATGCGGTGTCCAGCAGCGCGGCGGGCGCCGGTTCTAGGACCGGAACAGAGTCCATCAGAACCAGACAGAGCTTGACGGACGAGCAGTGCGCCTTCCTTCTCCTCATGGTTTTCGCCGTCATCGCCATCCTCATCGCTTTTGTCATCCAGTACTTTGTCATTAAATGAGGAGTCTCTGCTGCGGGGGCCTAAGGATTATAGCTTTATTCTCCCTCCTCCATCTCTCTGTTGTTTTGTGTTCTCTGTTTAGTACGTTAACTGTTTTCCGGTTCGGACGACGTAATCGCATTAGCTGAAGTGGGGTGGGTGCAGCAAGGGGGACGGGTGTGTATGTGTTTATAAATCAAGGATGTAACATCCCATTTGGCACCTGTGATTTCTTCCGGACTTTCCTGACTCTGTCACCTTGCTCCAAAGTTGTGGTTTCCGTTCAGTTCAGATTTATTATCTATAGCGATCGGCCTCTTGTGCAAAATGAACTCTGAAAGCGTGGTGGTTCATTTGGGCGCATTTATTAACTGTATAGAAACTGTCCATATTTATATTTCCATTTCTCTGTCCACTATGAAGCTGTTTTTGATAGATGTGTTCCAAAAATAGTTTGTAGGTTCTGTCTTTAGCCGATGTGCTTTTTGACTGTGGGACCTGAAGGGCCAGTGTTTGCACAGTGAGTGTGTGCGTGTGTATGTGTGTGTGTACTCCGTGTAGTATGTGCCACAGCTCAGACGGCTGGGAGGGCTTCACGCCCAGATGAAGGAACCTAACCCCCACCCCCACCCTCTCCACTCCATGCAGGAGTCACAGACCCAGAAAAGCTTTCACAGTATAGAGCGTTCATTTAGCACTTTCCAACCTTTTTCAAGTTCAGAATGTTCAAGGATGCAAAAACCGACGGGAGAGATGTGTGTTTATTTTTGTACAGCAAGAACACGAGGATCAGAGGGGTTGGTGCAGAAGGAAAAAAAAAAGAATCAAAGTATAGTTAGACAACAAAAACCAAACTAACAGTGAATTCTAATCATTTTTACTATCATATAGTTATACTGTAGCTTGTTTTTACAATCATGCAGCTGCTTTACTCTGAAATATTGTTGTTCAGCACAAAAAATGTACGCTTTCTCCGATGTTTTGGGCTTTTTGTTTTTTTTTTTGTCCCTGGTAATTGATTTTTTGCACCTTCGTGGAAGAAAATCTTGACTGACTGCGTTTGTTTTTGGTCTTGTGATGCATTTTATAGAGCACACTTTGAAATTGTGCAAGCCCTAATTGTGTTTTGGGTGTTTTAAAAGTCGTATTATTGCATAACGTGTCACTGAAACAGCTCATCTATCAGCGGGAATAAAAGGAAAAAGAAAAGAAGAAAAAACCTGTACACTAGTTGTTTCAGAGGCCTTAATTGGAGAGGGGGGAAAAAACAATATCAGAATTCTTTTTCTTACTTTTCTCTTAAGTTTTGATGTTTGTTTTTGTTGTTTTAGTGTTAGAAAACACTAAAATGTGTTTTATTTCATTTTATTTTGCAGCATTCATTTGGTGTTAGCATATGTAATCCTGAGAAAAATGAATAGCTCTTTATATTTAGATTTTTTTTCCCCTTTTTTCAGTTCATACATGTGTGAAGTATATTTTTTTATAATATTGAAGTAATATATGTCAATACTCTCCACAGAAGATTAAAACAATCCTGAGTAGTCATTAATCATGGAATGCAAGTGATGGATACATAAATGTGTTATGATGCAAATCTAAAATTTGCCTTTTCTCTGTACGTTGAGTGTTTGTAAGAGATTGCTGATGCTGACTCATCTTCAGTGTGGATCTGGCTGTAAGGTCTAGTGTTGTTTAGCAGATCTGTGCTGCTGCCGCTGTAAGAAGAAAAACAAAAAAGGAGAAACAAAGCGCAGGTACCTTGCAAAACATCCAGCATAATTACATGATTTGGTCTTTCAGACATTCTAATGTCTCCTCTTTGTCACTGAGATGATTCAAATTCCTATTTTTGATAGCGATTCCAAAGTGTGCCATTTTAACACCTCTTCACCGTTGGGCTTGCTACCTTTTGGCTGAAGAGATATAAAAAAAAGAAGGAAAAAAAGCTACAAAAATGAGTAAAATATGCACAAAAATAAGACCATTTTTATGTAATTTTAATGTTTGCAGTTACCTCATACACCGTACATTCCAAAAAGATTTGTTATACTATACATACTACCAGACATATCACTTTACAATGTTCGTTATGGGAAAGATGTATAATCATAGATATGTATCTAAAGTGTATCTGTATAGCCATGATATCTACAAAGGATCCATGCACAATAAAAGATTTATAATTCTTCATCATGGTTAAGGTTTGAGTGTTTCTGTATTTGGTTTTTCTATTTGCGCTTTAAAAAAATTAAACACCTGAAGTATCTTTCTGACAAAGTATTTAGTTTTAGATCAGTATTAGGACTTTCTTGGTTCCTGGTTCCTTACTTGGCAGGAACTATATCAGAACAAAAACACTGGAGTCAAAACTTTTGCTTTTACCAGGATTCTGTAACATGCAGTTCTCTGGGTCTTAGTAACTTTGGCTAAAAATGATAAAGAAACAACAGTTTTTAGATAAAGTTGCTGTATGGTTGAAATTATTTTGGAGAAAGGGTTTTATATGTTTACTTTTAACTTAAAGGCCAAAAGTAGAAATCAAATGTCTGTTCTTTAAAATTAACAAAATTCCCTATAATAGATATTCATAAGAAATTATCAGGTTCAAACAGGTTTTATTTGGCTGGACTGAGATAAAAAAATGGCTCATTGGATTGTAAAGGTTGCAGACCGAAGGCTGATAAAGTGTCACTAAAAGGGTATTTGCTACCTAACAGAGTTGTTTGACCGTTGCTTCAAATCAACATTTAGAATAAATTTAATAACTAATTTTTCCTTACACACCCTAACCCATCAATACCACTGATCCTTCAAGGGAGGCCCTGGAGCCTTTCTCCAGCAGTCATGTGGTGAGAGGCAGGGTTCACCCTGGACAGGTCGCCAGTCCAGCACACAGACGACGAACAACCATGCACACACACTTGTATGAAAATTAGAGAGACCTATTTAGCTAATAATACTGTTTTTGGACTGTGGAAGTCTGGTTGGAGTCCCCAGAGAGAAGCCATGCATGCACGGAGGGAATATGGAAACGTCCTGCAGAAAGACCCCAGGCTGTCATTCAAAGCCAGGAAATTCTTGCTACAAGGCTACAGTGTCAGCAGCTGTGTGACATGAAGTAGGCCACACTTTCATAAAAAGCAACTTTATCATGCCCTGATTTACGAAAGTTGACTTTTCTTCATGTTGCATTCTAAATGCAAACTTGAATTCATATTATCAAGAGAAACTAAACCAAATTAAATAATGTTAAATACATTTTTTTTGCATTAAAAATCGCTTCTTCTTGGATCTTTTTAATTTGTCAAAAGTTTCAGGTGTCGTGTTCTAATGTTAAACAAGTGAATCTAAGAATGTCCTTCAGAGAAATATTTTTATCTTAAATATCCTGCGTCATATTACCAGCATCCATCTAGCTCATATACCAGAAAGGCTGTTTCACTATTTGTGACCATAAATAAAATGAGTAGCAAAGAATTCTAGAGCTATTATGCAATATTAACAGTAAAAAGAAGCTATACTCTATAAATGTTTACGTTAAGTTCTTTTATCTGGGGCTTTGGTGGTATAGTTTCTTGCGGACCTTTCCATCTATTTAAAAAAAAAAAAAAATTAATAGATAAATAATGACAAAGGTGAATCCAGGCTGTTGGGTTTTGTTGATTTCCCCCCTCTTTAATATCCAATTTCTTAAATCAAGAAAATGCACTTCAAGCACTTTTAAAAACAACCCAAAACTGCTGAGCAAAGAATGTTAAGATTTTAAATCCTCCCAAAGAGTTTTTTTGTTTTTTTTTTCTCCGGGGGGATCCTCAAGGCACCTGTTAAAGAGAAGCTTCTGGAAAAAGATGCAGCAGTTCCTGTTCTCGGTGTGAACACAGCCGGATGGTGTAACCTGCCTCTATGATGGATGAGGGTGAGAGTTGAATCACTCCTTGTGCTCACTGCATTGTTCTCAATGTTGGCTCTAGGTGAAAGATAAATTGAGGAGGGGGGGGGGGATTGAAGTTTTGTTCTGTTCTGTTGGTTTGACATGAGCAAACAGCAACAGAGGAGAAATGGGAGGCTGCTGACCCTCTGATGTCTGAGCGGTTCATCCTGACATGGGTTACTTCAGTTCATACACACAATAAACTCTCATGTCAGTGCTGCAAAGGTTCATTTATTTGGAAAAGGTCTGACCTAACATAAGACAACAGTCACAGCAGACATCCAGTCTTCATTGAGTGAAACTGCTTCAAACATAAAGACGAATAACCTGTTGATCTGGAACTAAAAATACATGTAAACCAAATTAGCCAGTTACTTTCCAGAATCCTTCTCAAACTCAAAAAAACCAAGCAAACATTTTTGTGCTACATTATTTTGTATTGAATTTTTTGAAAAACGTTATGCTCTTAGGATTGTCTTTAGCCCCAGAAATGTATAATTATTACTAAATCGGCATACCAATAATCGTTAAATACAAATTATACATATTCAACACTAACCATTCATTATTAATTTAGCTGTTCTATTTTTTCCATCAAAGCATATAAATTAAAGTAACTTTTAAATTTGAAGTTCAGTTTATCACTGAATTTTCTATGCACCGTACCTTTAATTTTATATATTTTTACCATGTTCTATTTTATATATTTTATGCAAATTTTCATTAATCCCCTGCTGCTCTTTCCCTGATTCTGATCTTGTTATTCCGAGTTTACTCTCATCACAGATTCCCTTTTCTCCTTGATATTATCAGTTAATTAATCAGACTTTATTTTGTAGAGGTCAGCTCACACGAATGAGAGCAACACAGTCATTTGCACAGATTAAACCACACAGACGGAGTACAAAAAGAAAAAGGTTAGATGAATGTCAAACTAAGTAAAGAAAGTTAAATATAATAAACAGACACATTTAAAATAAAATAGATCCTTAAGTGGAAATGGTACATATAAAAAAATGTAAATGTTTAATTACATTCAGTTTATTTGTATAGTGCCAATTCACAACAGATTTCATCTAAAGACACTTTACTAGAAAGGTTATTTCAATAGTTTTACAAAAATCTTAATCAGTAAAAGTGTTTTATCAATGGAATTCCAGCAGATTGTTATTTAATATTAAGCTTGAAAATGATGAAACACAGAAATGCACAGTACACAAATAAATAAATTGGAAGTAAACTGATGACATATTCATTCTTAATAAGAAATATGATAAGTAAAAAAGTGTAAAGTTGTTTAATAATTTGTAATAAATTGGAAAATCAAAATAAATACACATAAGACTAAATTTCAAACTAAGATTTTAATCAAATATATAGTAATAATAATAATAATAAAATAATAAAATGAAAAATAATTAGTATTAATAATAATATATCTTTAAAAAAGTCTGACAGACTCGGGACAATATTTGCAGAATCAGACAGCTTAACAATATTCTACATTTATGTTGCAGATATTAAGGCTAAACTTTTTGCCCTCTATCACTGATATTTTCAATAAAGACGGGCAGTGATGGGGGGCCTGGGGGGAAAGGGATTACCTTAAAATCCCTCATTGCCCTCTTCTATCCAGTCTTCATTATATATTATGATCATTACTCATGCACACACAGACACACCAGCCAATCCCCCCCACCCCCAACTGATGTTCCTTGACTCCTCAGGGTGTTACACAGGAGGTACTGCTTTCCTTATCTCTCCGCGCAGTGTAATCGGTCGCTCAGCATCAAGGCAGGCACTGCCACTTCATGTGAATCGCCCTCAGCTGCTGCTGCTGCTGCTGCTGCTCTTCCTCACAAAGATTACACGGAGACGAGGAAAAGTTAGGAAGGTTGGAAGGACTCCGTTTTTCAGGTAAAGGCACTAATAAATAATTGTTTTGATATTTAGAATTTGAGGCTTTAGAATTAAATGTTTTTCATCTTAAGACAATATATTTAACAGGTATTACATTGCATGTTGTAGTTATTTTTCACGTAACCTACGATTTACACAAATTCTTTATTATGAGAAAATTCGCAACTATTTCAGTTTTTTATAAGTTTTTTTACAGTATCAAACAACTGAGAACTGTCAATGTTTGAAAAACATTTTTAATCTGCTCTTTACATGTTAGCCCGAGCACAAAGTTTGTTTAACATGTATTAAGTTTCAGAAAATCAGTCAAAGAGGTGCATAATCAATCATTTAGAAATATATATTTTACAGATCAAAACTTCAAAAATTATCAGACCATAAATCAGTCAAGGAACATTATTTAAAAGTGCATCTCAATAAATTTGAATAATAAATTATATAATATATAGATTCATTGTGGATCAGAGAGAGAGAGCGTGATTAAGTTATATATTCTATTTATTTGCTTAAATATAAAAACTCAGAATTCATTTTCTCAGTAAATTGAAAGACTAAAGAAAAATGTTTTAATACAGAAATTGTATATGTTGTTATTTACACAGTCATGGGGAAGACGTTTCACTGCAAAGTTATCCACAAAAAGGTAATTGTTAAAGAGAAGCATTGTTAAAGGATGATCATGGAAAGTTTGGTGGAAGGAAAAGGTTTTAGAGTTACCTAAATTAACTTCTATTTTTTTAAATAATATTCAGCTTTATTTAGACAGACCTGTGCTTTAGGCCTCTTTTTTTTTTGGAATTGGATCAAAATCGGTATAACAGTGCTATATGTTAATAAAAAATTATTTTGTAACACCTTTATTTTCTGGAATCCTGCCAAACAAAATACTCATTTAGTTTTCTGGTCTTTGTTTTCTCACCACTGTAGCTTTCTGAGACCAGATTTCCGAGTGTGCTGTGCAGCATTCAGTAGGACTGGTATGCCCTGGGCCAGACCCCCAGTGGACCTTCATGCTAGTGCAGCAGAGGCCATGGATCCGTACAGCACAGACGACCACCACTATGAGGGCTCCCTGTTTCCCACCTCAACCCTCATCCCTGTCACAGTCATATGCATCCTCATCTTCATCATAGGGGTGATGGGCAACACCATGACCATCCTCATCATCCAGCACTTCAAGGACATGAAGACCACCACCAACCTGTACCTGTCCAGCATGGCAGTGTCTGACCTTGTTATCTTCCTCTGTCTGCCCTTTGACCTCTACCGCCTGTGGAAATACGTTCCCTGGGTTTTTGGGGAGGCGGTGTGTCGGTTCTACCATTACATCTTTGAGGGCTGCACCTCGGCCACTATCCTTCACATCACCGCCCTGAGCATTGAGCGCTACCTGGCCATCAGCTTCCCACTCAGGAGCAAGGTCATGGTGACCCGACGCCGCGTCCAGTACATCATCCTCGCACTGTGGGGCTTTGCCCTGGTCTCTGCAGCCCCCACGCTCTTCCTGGTAGGGGTGGAGTACGACAATGAGACTCACCCCGACTACGACACGGGTCAGTGCAAGCACACCAGCTACGCCATCAGTTCTGGACAGCTGCACATCATGCTGTGGGTGTCCACCACCTACTTCTTCTGCCCGATGCTCTGTCTCGTCTTCCTTTACGGCTCCATAGGGTGCAAGTTGTGGAAAAGCAAAAATGACATGCAGGGGCCCTGCACTCTTGCCCGAGAGAGATCCCACAGACAAACAGTCAAGATCCTAGGTGAGTGAGTCCTCTTCCAGGCAGAGATAGTATCCAGAAGTTAGTACATCGTCTACCGTATGGAAATACCCGCTTATCCTAGTGGAGGTTGGTGGCGGGTGAGGGTTGAGCCAGGGAAGCAGTTAAGTTTCAGGGAATTTAACCCTACAGAAGATCAGCCCTGTTAAGCTGAATTTGAAAAAGTGGCTCACTGGCGCTCCTAGCTTCTTTACTCAAAGGAACACACTCAATCAGTAAAATTGAAGTGTAAAATAAGTAATTTACAGTGTTCCTTCACAGTATGGAAATTAACATTTTTCTCTGGTCTAGATGAGCATAAAAAACAAGAGTAAAAACAAAACAGGACAAATGTCTTATCTTGCTCATTCAATAAAATCCATCACTCTATTCTTCTAATCATACACCCACCCATGCGATTTTTATTCAGTCGCAAACATGATCATCAGTAGGCTACATTCTATCTATCTATCTATCTATCTATCTATCTATCTATCTATCTATCTATCTATCTATCTATCTATCTATCTATCTATCTATCTATCTATCTATCTGCCTTGAGTTAGAAAATCGCTTGGGTGTTGTTTTTTTTTCCACCTTCCATGTCTAAAGTCACTTCACTCATTGTTAGTTTAGCAAGCTTCACGAGAAGTTTAGTCAAGAGTTGTTCATTAACTATTGGTTAACTACACTCTTAAAAACTATAATCAATGTTATTTGGGTCATTTTCCTCAGTCATGGTCTAAATATGCGCTGATCCAGCTCTGGCTTGATTTATCACAATAGGGTTGGGTTATTCCAGCAAACTTGGCTATGTTTTGAACCTAAAATAAATAGCTGCCTAAAAGTGCCCAGTGTTTAAAGTTAAGGTAACCATAGAGTTGGTTAGATTTATAAACCTGGCTTACTAAATGGGTAAAATTGTTCAGTTTTATTTATTTTATTTTTCTTAAACAATTATCAGATTACTATCAAACAAATAAATGAATATAATAACCTTACATGTACAAAGAAATAACCCAGTGGAATTGACAAAACTCCACATTTGCTTTCTAATTAACTAAAGGTAATCCTCACAGAGTTTGCAAAAAAGATTTGTTTCCACACAGTTTCATCCTAAAACAAACCCCAAACCCACCCTGTAGTCATCCTTATTTCATGCTTTTCATCCCCTAAAACTAAGACAAACAGATTTGGTAATGACGGCATTCTCATCTTGTCTTTGTAAGGAAAAGGCTTTAAAAGCCGAAATTCACTTGTTTGCACAGTCCGTTTGACTTTCAGCATGGCTGAAGCAATAAAAATACCAACGTGACAGAATGGAATCCAGGACTTCTGGTTTTTTGCACTGGTGTCAGAAGCATTATCGAACAGCTCGACAGGCTTACAAACATCCATGTCTCTCGCAGCACCACGACGTTCCACTCTTTTGCTCTTGATTTGATGAAGAGGGCTGGTGCCATGTGCTCTGTTGTTGATAGGATCCTGTTAATCAGTCGGTTTAGTCTGAGGCTAATCATGTCCTGCCATGCTCATACTGATTAGCTTAATTTGAAGCTCTGGTATATTGTGCAGGATGTGAAAGAGCGTAACCACGCCAGAGCATTATTTCTAAATGTTTCATAAGGATGCATCCCTTTTGAGATGATCACAGTTTTTAGCAGAAAATAAAATAAACAGGTCTCATGACGTCCAATTCACCAAGTCCCACCCTAACACCACTGGGTTATCCTCAGAGAGCTATATCAGATGGAGTGGACATTTTCTTGCTATTGCAGTAAATTTGTTTTAAATTTGTGAATCATTCTGCTGTAAGTCTGGCGTCTTCTCTCTTGGCACACAGTTGTTTTTAACTAATTAGGTCTGACACAAACCTCCCTTTAATTATAGGACTGACATTTATTGTCCCGACAGAAATTAGTGCCTCCATTACAAACTGATGATGGTTTTATCTGCAGGGGTTTCTTGATCAATACTGGTGACTCAGTGATTAGCTCACACATCACTCTGGTCTAGGTTATTTGCTGGGTTTGTGGCGAGCATTTAGTATGCTATGTTGCACAAAAAAAAGAACTGCAGGGTTGCAGCAGGTGGCATTGTTAAGAAAAGTACACATACCCCTTGATATTTTGTTTATACATATTAATTGAATAACATGTTTTTTTGGGCTCTTTTTCTTATAATAATCTAAAATCTAAATCAATCTAAGTGGGATGTGTCTGCATCTGCTGAATAAAAGCATCCCCACAGTATGATGCTACCACGACCAACTTTTACCATTGCTTTGGTGTGTTAAGGGTAATTTTAGTCTTACAGTAGTTTTCCACAACACATAGCATTTTGCAATAAGTTCAACTTTGAGCCTGTGCTGTTTGCATCATGTCCTAATTGGCTTGTGGCAAACTGTGAATGAAACTTCTTATAGCTTTCTTCTTGCAACTGCTCCGTGAAGGCCAGAAATGTGGCATTATAATTTTTTTTTCTTGTGAACAGATCCTCCCATCTGAGTTGTAAATCTTGGTCCTCTAGTTACCGTGGACTTTATGGCTGTCTCTGTGATAAAGCACCCATTAAGTTGCCTCTCCCTTTATATTGATAGCCCTGTCTTGTTAGTTTCACAGTTTGAATATTCACTTTTAAATTTTTGAAGAATAAATAAAATAAAAACAGTGCCAACAGCTTTTTATCTGACCTGTTTGCTGTGTTCCTCTGTGTTCAAAACGCTGCATGTCCACTATTGTTCTCAATCCAGCTTCTGAGGCTTTAACAGAAACGCTGTATTTAGCTCTGCTATGGTTTTAAACTCCATTTACCATTGACCAAATTTAGGGGTATCAAAGGAAAGGGGCTGAATGTAAATAATCATCGGTCTTTTCAAGTATTTATTAATAAAATTCAGAATAATGATTATGAAGATTTTAAATATTTATCTATTTAGTCTTTTTTGTTTTTACTTTGTGTTCATCTGTCACTATAAAAATCCAGTGTAATACGTTGAAGCGTGTGTTTGAAATGACAGAATATGCTAAGGTTCAACTTGTATAGACACACAGGCAAGCAGAAAGTGTGTGTTTTGGTATCTTCTACAGAAGATTAACAGACATGTATCCCTACTGAATGCATATCCAAAGGAATAGCATACATATGGATCTATCATTGAATAAAACATACATCAACAAGTGTCCTAGTAGTTTGAGACGCCTTGGGAAAGTCAAAAAGTCAAAAAGATTGCTGGGAACGTTGAATAAAACATGTCAGTGAGGTAGCTGGTATTAATATATTGCCAGATAACAGCAGATTTGATTGGAGCAATTTGATTCTAATGAAAGTCTAATCTTTCCATTGCTTTATTGCAAACACTGACAAGATGCAACTTATGGCCTTGGGAATTTTTGCCCCTGCGTCTGATAAGATTAGATAAGGCTTCTGAGCAGAACTAAAAACTAATGAAAAGACACATTAACTACACTGTTGGTACATGAACATGACATCCGTACAGACAAGAGACCTCAATCTGAACCCAGGAACTTCTTGCTTCTTTGCACCTTTCTACTGCTCTGCTACCACCTAAAAATGTCTGGTACAACAAACTGCCAAATTTAGTGAACAAACAAAATCACAAAGACCAAGTAACACCCTAGAGAAGTTAGGGATAAAGTCCCTTTAGAAGGCAGATCACATAGAGACTACTTTTATTTGGGCATACCATAAATTTAACATGTATAGAGAAGTGACCAGGAGAAACCAGTTGTTCAAAGAAGGCCATATCAATCTACACAACAAATGTGGGCAAAAGAAAATAAAAATGTCAACTGATAAATTCAAGTTTTTGGCCAAACTTCAAAACACTATATGTACCACCAAAATAACAATATGCTTTGCTTTGAAGGAAATGGTGAAACATGGTAGCAGCATAATTCTGTGGGAATATTATTTTTTCTATCAAGGATAGGGTAGCTATTCAAGTTGAATGGGAAGCTAGATGGAGCTAGTGGGGCAAAAAAAGTACTTGGCAGCCATCAATTGTGCAAGTTGCCCCACTTAAAAAGATAAGTGAGACCTGCAGTATTTATCATGGGCACAATTTAACTGTGAGAGATGGAATGTTAAAAAAAATAAAGGAAATCACATCGCATAATTACAAAAAAAAGTATATTGGTGCAGAAAATAAGCATTTGGTCAATAAGAATGCTTAATAAGGTCCGTAGGTCTGCACATACTGTAGCTGCGGTTTTGGTCCATTTTTCAATGCAGATGTTCTCTAGAGTGGTGATGTTTTGGGGCTGTTGCTGGGCAACAAAGACATCTACTCCCTCCACAGATTCTCTACCTTGAAATGCTCTTCATGTAGGTCCAGCTTCATTGCCTGTGCGGCGTATTTGGGATCATTGTCCGGCTGCTGGGAGATCCAGCAAGGTTTCATCTTCAACACTCTCACAGATGGAAGTTGCTTTTTGCCCAAAGTCCCACGACACATGGCCCAATCCTTTCTGTAACACGGATCAGTCGTCTTGTCCCCTTTGCAGAAAAGCAGCCCTAAAGGATCATGTTTCGACCTCCATGCTTCACAGCGGGTTTGGTGTTCTCACTCTCCAAAGACGCCGATTATTATTTATACCAAAGAGTTCTACTTTGGTCTCTTCTGACCGAAAGGCATTCTCCCAATCCTCCTCTGGGTCATCCAGAAGGTCTATAATAAATTTTAGATGGACCAGGAAATGTGGTTGTTTAACCTCAAGTGAGGCTTGATATTATTCCATGATGATGTAGTGTGCTACTAATAGTAACATTTGCTACTGTTGTCCCAGCTCTCTTCAGGTACTTGTCCAGTTCCCCCAGTGTAGTTCTGGGCTGTCTTTTCACCATTCTTAAAATCATGTGTATCCCACCAGGGAAGATCTTGCGTTGAGCCCCAAGTCGAGCGAGATCGTCTATTTTCTAATACATGCTCCAACAGTTGATCTAGTTTCACCACACCGCTTGGCTATTGTAGACTGGCCCAACCCAATTTTGTGCAAGTGTACAATTTTGTCCCTGGTGTCCTTGGACAGGTTGATGTTCTTCATGGTGATGGTTGGAGTCTGACTGTTTCAAGGTTATAACAGGTGTCTTTTATACAGATGACGAGTTCAAACAGGTGTCACTAATACAGGTAACAATTGTAGGATAGAAGAGCATTGTAAAGAAGAAGTAACAGATTTGTGAGAGCCAGAATTTTTTGCTTTTTTGTAGGGCGCTAAATACTTATTTTCTGTACCAATATACAAAAATAGATTCTTTGAAGATCATACATTGTGATCCTCTGCATTTGTTTTTTACATGCTGTCTCTCAAATTGAAGTGTCTGTGAGGAAAATCATTGAACTCTCATCTTTTTAACTGGGACAACTTGCACAATCGGTGGCTGCCAAATACTTTGTTACCCCACTGTAAATGAAAGGATAAAAACTGTTAGGTTTTTAGGCTGAAAAAGACTTGAGACCAGAACAGAAGTTCACTTTCCAGCTCTACCATAAATATACAGCCATGGTTTCAGCTAATTGGTTAAGCTCAAATTGTCATATGTCAGGATTGCCCAGTCAAAGTCCGGACTGAAATCTATTTAATGTTCCTCTTCCGATCTAACTTAACTTTATGTATTTTGTAAAAGCAAGTGTGCCAAAAAGAAATCAGTGTCTAGATGTATAAAGCTGATATATACCTACCCCAAAACATTTTGCACTATGACTGCAGTTAAATGTGATTCCATATGCATCATTTTTCTTTCTTTTGTACAGTAGTGCACACACTCTATCAAAAAAAATGCAACAAATACATTGAAGTTTGTTGTAATAAAGTAACAAAATGTAAAGAAATTCAAGGAATATGAATACTTTTATAAGTCAGTGTGAATAAAAAGCTGAGACATTTTTTGTTCTTCTGTAATATTATTTTGTATGTTATTATAGGAAGTGGCTTTGGATTACATTTTAACTCTAGAGGGAGAGTTAGCACTTCGGGTTTCAATTTATTACCTCGCAGTGTAGGCTAAACTATATTCTTGTTTGCAACCCTGAGAACTTATGCTGAGTGTTTGAGTTAATGACTGAATAAAGCTGGAAACACTGAGCATTATTGATGAAATAAACCATCTAACTTCAGCAGTGAATCAAAGAGAAAGCTTATCGTCCTGCTTCCTGTATTCTGACCATTACACAATCTTATTGATTGCTAAAATGAAAAAGAACTAGTTCTGACCTAAAATTCCAGTAAAAAGTGTTTTTCTAACTTCCTGTGCTGCAGCACTAATTCAAGTTTTTACAAAAGCAGAAGCAAGAGGACGTCTGCTTCAGGTTCATTATTTTTATTTCTATTTCAGTCAAATAGACTCACATGTTTTGCATGCGATGCTATATCCTTCAGTCACCACCAGGCGGAAGGTGGCAGGGACTGGAGTCCCATGACTTAGTGCTGTTTAAAGGTTGGATATGCAACATGAGAATAATAGCGACATCTAGTTTATCTAGGTTGTAGTTACAACAATAAAAACATAATTCCTGCTGTTGGTTGCCTGGTTCACTGCCAATATGCTCAGTAACCAGCCTGTAGTGCATGTGCCCGGTGAACAATGTAATCTAGAGGAGTTCGACCAACTGCTAACGTTAGCAAAGTTAGCAAGTGAGTTAGCTTACCAATCCAGGAGGAATGTCGCTGTTTCTGCCTGTGTTTGATGCCATGGAAATGTTTTATGTGGGTCCATCTAGTGTAGGCTTCACCCAAATTTACTCTAGTTTCTGTTGTTCTGTGGTCACCCCTCTACTTTATTGTTGGAACATAGAGACCATATCTGTCAACCTGCAATGGCGGCCGCCACTGGCTGGTAGATGTAAACGTAATGTCATTGTTGTGCCCTTTTAAAATTAAGATTTTATTATATTTTAATTCAAATATAACGGAAATTTGAAAGTAAATGTACTTTGATTCTTAACCCCACTAAAAGCCCCTGTGGAGGAATTATGTTTGTTTTTTATGTAACTTTTGTATGAAAAAAATCACATATTAATTAGTTAAACCTATCTGTTATATTTTCTGAACTTCTTTTTTTTCTGTAGAAAACACCTTTATTAGAAGAGTGGAGTTGCATTATTTACCACATGTTTAAGTACTGTGAGACATTTCATGCAGATGAGTCTCGCAGTAAAATAAATCCTTGAAGACTGATTGTTGCTCTTGAGTTTTTTTTGGCAGTAATTTTATGTGAAGTGTGGAAATTGTTTTCTACCTTCCTTATGTTTCCTCCCCTTACTTCTCAAATACTTGTTCTGATCTACTCCTTTTGCTTTTCAGTTGTGGTGGTGCTTGCCTTCATCATCTGCTGGCTGCCTTATCACATCGGCAGAAACCTCTTTGCCCAGGTGGACGACTATGAGACAGCCATGCTGAGCCAGAACTTCAACATGGCTTCCATGGTGCTCTGCTACCTCAGCGCCTCCATCAACCCTGTCGTCTATAACCTCATGTCCCGGAAGTACAGGGCCGCAGCCAAGCGCCTCTTCCTGCTGCACCAGCGGCCCAGGCAGGCTAGCCGGAGCCAGAGGCAGCTCTGTATGATCGATCATATCTCTGCGCTGAATGAAAGCCTCACTGGGGTCTGAGTATATTGGTCTTATGTAGGATTCAAAATCAAAAGAGGGATGCCTGGTGAGGATGTGTTGAAAATAGATGTTACATTTGAGAGGGGAAACAGGGCTCTTCAATGCAAAAAATGATCTGTTACTTCTTAATGGCCTTCTGATTAATATAACTGTCTACAATGTCACAGTATAGTTCTTGACATAACTTTATGCATTCAATGTTCAGTATTATAAACCTGCAGAAATAATTAAACTCAGTTATCTTTGTTGCCATTGGCAGAAATGTATGACTGTCATTTATAATTGTAACCAGCCTCATGTTGGTGTTTAACTAGATTTCCTGTGATGTACAACGAATTAGGTATATTGGTAAATTGTTGCACCGTTTCATTTTTTGTCATGTTACAACCTCAAACTTTTAGCATGTTAAGTCATGCTGTGCAGGCTGCTATCACAGCTGCAAGTCTTTTGGGATATTTTTTAACTTCTCACTTAAGTTTCCATCTATTATTCTTTACTAAATAGCACACGCTCAGTTAAATTGTTCAAACTGAGTCTGTGAACATGAATTTTTTTGTGTTTCTGCATATTTTTATTTGGATTTAAGTCAGGACTTTGACTGGGTCAATGTAATATATGGATATCCCTTTATCTAATCCTTTGTATGCTACATCTAGTTGTTAATTTGAGGTTGTTACACTTCTGGAAACCTCAAGTCTTTTGAAGTAGATAAGCGACTTTTATCAAGCATCGCCTGTTTAGTTCTACCCTCATAGCATGATACAAGCACTGTCGTGTTAGTTCATAGACAGGGTGTATTCATGGTGTTGTCTGCAATATTAGTTTAGGTTTCAACCACACACACACATTTATTTGTATGTAGGCCAAAAAGTCTCTTGTCTCTTCTGATCAGAGCGCCTTCCACATGTTTGCTGTGTCCCCTGCGCAGAATGCAGAAAAAGTCTAAATTAAATTCCCTTTTTTGTGCATTTTTTTTCTTTTTCTTTTCAGGCTTCCAATTTCAAGCCCAGTCAGACTGGATGTAGAAAAGCATTCCCACACCATGATGCCGCCACCACCAACATGTGTCACCTTAGGTAAACATCACAGTGTCAGTACAGGGCTAGAACCAAACAACAAATTGGATTATTTGAGATTATTTCAGCTTTCTGTCTTCAAATTATAATTTTTTTTTTAATCAGTTCTCTTTCATGTAAGTAGATAAGTGTCAACAAAATCTGCCACATTCGATCTGTTGGAGTGGCCCCACCGAATTAGGGGTGTGTAAATGAAGAGGGCTAAAAACAAATGAACTAAACACTTTTCAAATTTTTATGGATTAAAAATGTTTAAAAGCATTTAATATTTTTCCCACTTATGTTGTAACATGACAAAACAGTAAAAATGTGAAGGGGTATAAATACTTTTACGGGGCACTGCATGAGGAAATGTTTTTTTTATCTTAATATTTGTTTGAGATTCATAGAAAACAAAGCAACACAATAAAGCTGCTACCAGCAGCTTTTCAATCATGTGGAAACAGAATGCATTTGTATCTGTTTGTGTGTGTGTGTGTGTGTGTTTGTGCACGCGCAAATAAATTAAGTATAAACTTCATAAAAGTAGATTTAAATCAAACAGGGCTCTTTTGGCCTATGAGTGTGCGCGCGTGTGTGTGTGTGTGAAACTCTGGTGCCACCTGAGTCCTGAGGTCTCAGGCCTGCCGGCTGTCGCATGTTATCTGTCATGGCTATTATATTAAATCTTCTCTGGATTAGATATATGCCACCAGCCAACATCCCTGCATCACTATATTCAAAGTAACAGCTGCCCTCTGTGCTTTTTAAAGAGAAACAAAAAGGCTTTGCAACATCACATCACTTTGGACAATATATCTGTTCAATTAGAAATTGAGGTCTTTTGTATCTCATCTGCTCCTAACAAAGGTATAATGTTTGAATTACGTTTTCAACCTCAAACTTTCTTTTTTTGATGTGCTGCCTGTCATGTCTTGCTTATTTGTAAGGACCTGTCAGAATTTAGTTGATGAATAATCAGACCGTGGTTTGCACAAATACAAAGAGACATAGTTGCTCTAGGCTGACTCAGCCACTTTTTTGTCGTTGTTTTATTTTAAAATAGTCATTCGTCTCTGTTCCAAGTTGAAGAAGCTCGTTAAAGCTCATATCTTACGGCAGACTAACCTGACATCACCCAGGGGAAAGATCAACAAGCAGCACAACTCCTCTCTGGGTTGTTTGCTTTTTACGGATAATGAAGAGCTTCTACAAGTGGTTTGTCGATATAGCAGCCCTGGAGCATTCTTAAAAACCCTCTAGTTCTTTCAGCTTGTTTGATTCTGCTTTAATTTTAAATACAAAACTTGTCAGAAAAAAACATGCTAATTTACATACGCATGCATTGCATAAAGATACATCTTTAAGAATGTGTGTGAAAAAGTAATTTCCCTCCTTGTTTAATAATTAATTAACTGTTATTAACCACAAGTTCTTGAAAGCTGAGTTTAATTTAACTGATAACACTTGTAGTACCACTTAATCACTTGAACAGAAACTGACGGACAGCTGGAAGAAGGCTACAAGCTCCCAGAATACAACACAGCTTGCCCTGATCTAAACAACTTAAAGAACAGATGATGAAACAGTTTAACTGACTCGTATTAGCAGGATTAAAAAGCAATTTCTATTGTTTTGGGACACCACAGAACCCAAAAGAAAGCCAGTATCAAAATGTGGAGAGAAGATGTAATAGTGGTGAACCTTTCCCAAGGAGCAGCACCGTCAACTCATCCATGAGATCACAAACGAAGCAAGAAGATAAAAGCTGAATGCTTTTATTTGGGTTAGTTAGGGTCAGTTGGTACAATAGTTGTTATAACGTACCAGAACATAGAACATATTTATATTTCTGAACATATTTGTGAGCACAACTCCTGCCAGTGTTCACTGAAAACTCTGTATCGAGAAAGGCTTTTCCTTAATTTTTCTCAAATTCCATTGAAACATTTGGGATGTCCAACTCCTTACTAACAAAATAATTACTGACAAGCAAGTGCTAAATCGGTTTAGTGTGAAACAAAGAATGACTATGAGGAATCCCCCACTCATTGCCATTGCTAAATATGGTGGAGGATCTCTGATGCTGTGAGCCTATTTTACATTCAAAGTCCCTGGTGAACCATGTTAGAGTGGAAGGTATCTGTAACACTTTACATCAAACAATCTGTGGTTTTAGCTTGAAAGAGTGTTACAGGTATTTGTATTAATATTAATACTATTAGAAGGTGTGCTAATAGGTGTGACACCAATAGTTCTGTTCAAGAAAGCTTGTTAAAGTTCTCCTTCACTGGTGTTTTTATAAAATTTTCAGGGTTCTCTCGTATGAAATAATGCCGTCTGAGTTGGGTTCTGTCCAAAAAAAAAATCACTTTATGCCAGTTCTGTGTGGGAGTGGGCGTGGAGACTCAACAAGATGTGGGGGCTTGCTCATTAAGATTAATGACATGCAAGTTTCTCTCCTCCAATTGGTTAACTGCAACACTACTCCTACACTGTCTGTGTATAATAAAATCAGTAACATGAGACAAAGATGGTGCCGGTATTTATGCTTTGACGGAGTTTACCATCCGGTTTAGGCAGCATTACCAAACAAGACCGGACTCTGACTTGTGACTGGCCGCAGCAGGACTCCACCACCAGAGCTACCAGAGCTAGAGTCTTCAGAACGCCACACGCCCTAGCAGACAGTTATTCAGCGCTACGGTCTCCCTTTTTGCTACTGAGTTACTCCTTGATCATTTATTCTCCTGCGTTTAGCAGTATGCTTAAATCCAGCGAGTTGTCACTTCTGATTTCAGCTAATAGTCTGATTGGAATGAGCACTGCCGCATCCATCAACCATTCCACCATTGTGACGGTACAAATCCTTATTTTAAGTTCAACATCGAGGCAAAACCTGTACTGTAAGGTCCCCAGCCTCTAGCAGCTGCAAAACACTCGGCTTTCACTTTGCAAAAAACAACACTCCCATGGGTGGTCCAAAACTAGGTGGACGAGGTTATGATTACTAAATTAGCATTATGACCTATGGTTGTTGGGATTTTTCAAACTCAGGCGATTTCTGATCTCTTTTCTTTATGTAACTGATTCAGGGACTGGAGTTTGTATAACATTTTCTTATGCTTTCAGAACACAGAGTGACTGATTTTAATGAAAGAAAACTCAGTTTTTCAAGATTTTCAGTGAAAGAGAACTTTAATTGTTTTTTTAACAGATTAAATATACTGAAATTGGAGGTCAGATTTTTTTTTAAAAATGTGTCATGTGATAAATTATGATACTCCTATAAAACAATTATTTTATGGGTTTTACTTATCTTAATCGTTGCCAATAAGTGTTGAAGAGGCTATAAGGTAATTTGCCAAACCCCTGCAAAGCTTTGTTATAAATAATAAACAATAACTCACATGCAGAGTCAGTTGAAATAAAAGCAAACTTTAACTAATCCTAGATTTTAAATAAGATGCATTAAACACATCAACACTTATTTGCTTTAACATTAGAAACGGTTCCCCTCAGCAAAACACGAAACATACGTTTTTAAATATGGAGTTACAGTTTTTATTTTCCTCTTTGCTTTTATCACAGTGTCGTTATATTTCTAACCACCAGAGGGAGATAAAGTTTCACCAGTTACATAAAAACGAGGCAAGGGATTTAAAATTGTAGAAAGATGACTAATCGTGTATGTACTCAATACATATAGAAAAAAAGTATTTTAAAAGTACATATTCTTTTCCATGTATCCATTTAAGACACTTTAATCAGTTTCTCCGTGCAGTTTACTTCCGAAAATTATGATCAGCACATAATGTTTTCCTGTTTTGCTCCGTCTGCCTAGAATGCGACTGCCTAAAGTAATACAGAGGAAAGTTCTGTAAACAGAACCCATAGAATTTGTTTTATTATTGTACCTGTCTATTCTTTTTATTCTGCTATTTTTTTATAAGTAAACAAAAATTAAGCTCGTAGGTTTACATGTTTATTGACAGAGTTGGGACATGTTATTTTTCCCATTAAAAAGTGTCTTGACATTTATTTTAAAGTGGCTTTTGAAATAATAGAAAAATAGACTTTTTCTAGGATATTTGTTTGGAAAGCTTCTGCTGTCTAGGGAACCAAAATACCTCAGTATATTACAGGTATTACACTGCCTTAAGCAGGACAAGAGAGCTATTCCCTTTTTTCTTTACATTAAAAGGAACGGTTTTTTTTTGTTTTTTTTCAACATAGACCTTATTTTTAGCATTTTTTTATTTTCAGTTACACACCCAGACAAGGTTGGGGCCAGTTGGAGTCCTTTGTAAGAAGTTTATTGTACAGTCACGATCTAGTCACGATCTAGTCACGATCAGCGTATATCCACATAAAGAAAGTCAAGAGGGGCAGAAGATATGCTGCATGTAATAAGACATTATCTGCACAAAACTCATTAATTTAACCATGTTTTGTTGTTGATCGTTAGCACTACTCCCCTAGGTGTTCAGAATGTCTGGAAGTGTTTATTTGTTCTATTCTGGGCTGTTTCAGAGGCTTATAATTAGGGATTCACCAATACAATACTAGTTTCGTGTTTTTTTGTGTTGTGGAAGTATCAGTATTGGTACTCTGTATTGGCAAGTACTCAAATCCAAGTATCGGTATGGTATTAGTGGTATTGGTGCTCACTACTAATAATACAACTACACTGAAGCCTAGTTTATACTTCTCAGTCTACGTCGAAAGGGGTAGACACAGCACTATTATCCGTCGACGCAAGGTCACCTACGCAAGGACGGACGGAGAAGAGCCTAAGTTTCTAACTATCCGTCAACTGAGAGCGAATGCCTGCACTCAAAAAAAATTTGCTGGGTGAACATAATAAAATTATCTAAATAATTCCCACCCAATTGATTTGGGTTGATTTAGCAATAAAGAATTTTGTTGAGTGAATTAAATGTAAACAAGTTGGGTCAACTTAATACATTTGGGTTGCTATAAGGCTCAAAAATAAAAAGCAGGGGATGGAACTCAGACTCAGAAAAGGGCCTTTGTTTTCTTAGCACCTGCGCTAACCATTTTGCTACACAATAACTCAGAAAATTTGTAATTCAATTCAATTCAGTTTATTTATATAGCGCCATTTCACAACAGATGTCATCTAAAGGCACTTTACAAAAAGAGTTATTACAATACAATGTTTAGTGTAGAAATTACAGAACCACAGAAGATTGCGTCGTGGAATTCTCAGCAATCCCTCATACTGAGCAAGCATGCAGCGACAGTGGGAAGGAAAAACTCCCTTCCCATTGAAGCCGCATTCACCCAATCACACTCATACACCGACACCCAACATGGCTCGGTAGGACGATGTAGAATTTGGGGGTTAAGTGCCTTGCCCAGGGGCACATCGACATGTGACAGGAGGAAGCTGGAATTGAACATACGACCCTCCGATTGCAAGCCAACTACTCTACCACTGAGCCACAGTCGCCCACTACAGTTTGGGCACTACATGCTTTATATTGAAAGGACAGTTTATCTACTGTGTTGGTTTAAATGCATTTTGAGGGTATTCCATTAGCTGCACTTCTGGTAACAAGGCTTTTCAGCTTAATCAAAACTTGCTTTCTGTCATCTATTGTGCCTTGAGGGGGAGATGCGTTCACAAGATGAAGAAAACTAATTCTAGTTAACCAGAAATAATACTACAATGGTAGGCAGACCTGCCATGAAAAGTTAGCATCCCCTGCTGTCCTGGTGGATAATTGCTTTGTAACGCTGAAAAACCAGAACTAGAAATGAAAAACGTCTGTGTGAAAATGTCTGCGTCTGGGTGCAAACTTGGTGACGAAGTATAAACTAGGCTTCACATGCGTTTTCAATTATGTCACTCCTGTGTTCCATCCCAGTTGTAGTCTGAGTGGCACTTTCACTCTGTTAGACAGAACTTGCTACCGCAGACATCAACATGGCTCGCATTTCTGTGTTACGAATTTACACAAACCAAATGACCAATTGGACTAAGTTCAGGTTCCACAGGCTCCCTTTAACCTACCCAGACTACAGCTGTAATGGTGGCCAGCTGTGATGTCATTTAAATCCCTGTTTAGGGTAATACATGCTTAAAAAAAAGTTCCAGGTTGAAAGAACACACAATTTCCCTTTGAATAAAAACTCAAATGCTTGCTTAAAACATTATGAACAACTTCAAAAATATGCAATATTCAAACCAAGTGACAGCTGACATCAATAGAATGCAGAATATTGGAGAGGGGTTATTTATTTATTGTTAAAAACAGGAAGAATAACAGTTTAATTTATTTTTTACAGGGTTTGAACTATAACACCAAAACTCATCCTGCAAACCTTGTAAAGCCTTGTAAACATATGTATACCCCTTAAACCTCGCCGTGTTTTTTTTTCTTTTCTTATGGAGAGGTTTAACCGACATTTTGTGTAATAAACAGACACTGAGAATAACTGTGCTTAAGTTAAAATGTAAAATCCATGGTAACCCTGGAGAATATCAGGTGGGACAATCTCTTGATTGGGCAACTATAAGTAACTTTATGGAGGGTGAGCAAAAAAAAAAAACACATTGTGTAAGGGACCTATAAGAAATCTTATTTGCAGTTTGCCACAGGCCACATAGTAGACACAGCAAAAATTTGGAAGAAAACATCTCTTTGTTCAAATGAAACCAAATTTCCCTTTTTGAAAGAGACGTGGCAAAACACCATGCATGGCCAAAACACTCTGCATCCCCAATGTGGAGCACGGTTGTGCCAGCATCATCCAAGGTCTCAGTGGCAGTAATGGCAACATGCTCAGTCTCTGGTTTATGTTTTCTCAATTTTTTTTTTCTTCTGCTGGTTCCAGAAAGTATTGACTTTATCGGATTAAATGAACTCCACTGCGTAGGACACAGATTCTTGATAATTGATAAAAAAATTTCTTTCCACTTCACAATTTGTGTTGATCTAACAATTCCAAATCAGAAACAATAACTTACATTTTTAAAACAAAGAAATACACGCAACATTTTATCCACATTTGTTGGTTTTAATACCTTGTTCATCAGTGTGTTTCCTGCCGCTTTCAGTTTGAAAACCTTAATGAGGGGGCTTTTAATTTGAAAATACTCGCAGTGGGAGTCAATCACCCATAGAAAAGGTGGTCAGCCCTCCCCTCTCAGCCCATGAGGCTGATTTGGCTCCAGATATAAACACAGAGCTGCTGTTCAGCACTTCTCCTCACTTTCCTCTCAAGCTGCACGCAGTTTGTTCCTAAAGACCGAGGCGGAGGGTGAAAAACATCGAGAGGGGACGATTCCTGGCCCATTCCCAGGATGGAGGTAGAAACTTTTTAAATCTATGTCTCAACCTTTTCTTTAAAACCAGATGTTTTTCACATTGAAGTCATTACCACAGTGGAATCAAAATGAAAGCATTACATGACAGGGCCTTAATTGGTGAAGTTACAGTATTTTAAAATACTGCATCAATTTTGAGCTGAGTTTATTTATTTATGTACTATTTAACAGTTTTGTAGAGTTGTGTTGCTTTTAACAAAATAGAGCTATAGATCAATGAGAGCACATAAGATTTAAATAATTTTCATAGTAGTATAGGTTACTTATTTAAAGCAGCATATGATGGTACACCATATAAAGGTAATTTTGTGTTATATAACAATACAAAATCCAAATAATGACCCATTGATACGAGGGATTGGAAGATTTACAAAAAGTTAAATAAGTTGAGACACATTGGATCAGTGAGTTTCAGACTAATGTAACCTGTAACCAAAACCTAAGTGGAAGCAAAAGGAGATGAAAGAGTATCTTTCACCCATACCTCAAATTACGCAGAGCTATACAGCCTTCAATCTAAAGTGCCAGGGCTGAAACAAACAATAAAATAAAAATAAAGCTGCTTCTTGAGTGCCGGAGTAAATGCAAGGCTTGCTCATAGTTTTTGGGAGCCTCCTCCCTGTTTAAAAAAAGAAGTTCCCTCAGACTTTTAACATCACTATCAAGGGTTTAATGCTATGTGAAAAGTAGGAAGAGAAACACCCAACTTCTTTCCTCCACAGCACATTAGGAAGTACGGAAGTCATCTGCAAAAATGTTCCCACAAAGCAAAAAAAGACTCTCAGTCTGAGGGTAAGGCTTGACTTTGCTTCTCCTTACACTCTGAACTGCATGTAGAAGCAGGTCAGATGTGAGTTTAAATTTTATTTGTGAAAAAAAAATAAAAGTATTTTTCTGCTGAAGTTTGCCTGAAAGGCTAGAATGAAAAATAATTTACAGCGGTTTTATCAGTTGCAGGATGTATAACTTTTGTTTTTATTATCTTTGTGCAAATATTAATATCTATAGACTTTGTATCTTGATTCAATTAACTATCAACCTATTGTATTTGACCATTATGTTACTAATTTATCTCTCAAAGGACATAACTCATCTGACCAAGATGATGGTCTAAACGTACAATAATCCAGAGGTGAGGATTTGAGTAACATGACTTGAGTCATTATTTTGTGACTTGAGACTTGACTTCAAAAAATGTTAAAAGACTTTGACTTGGACTTCCACACCAACGGCTTAGGATGTGAACCTATTTACTTGAAAATACTTGATATTTTACAATAATTATAGTTTAAAATATCTATCATTTCAAAGTTGTGGACTTTTATGTCATTTCACTCAACCACTGATCTTTCAAGAAGTGGAGACTGTCTCTGTACACATGTCTGCAAGAGCTGCAGAACATCCAATCAGATTGCAAGATTTTAAAAAATGAAGTCATCCTAACCCGCTGTCTGCTCTTTACAGTAGGCAACGCCTCCTTTTGCTGCATTTGTCGAACCAGAAATGTACGTCAAATACTGTAAGACTCTGAAAGGGGTGAGTTGCTCTTTAAGTAAATACCTGAGTCCTAAAAATCTAAACAGCATCTTGAAAATTACATAACCCATACTTTCTTTGTAAAATCTATTTAATCCTTACCAGTGAATCTTTGTAATTATAGTTCAAAGGAAGACTGTTCTTATTAGCTAAATTAGTTTAAACTGTACAACATGGAGCTTTGAGTTCAGTAAAAACTTTCAAAATTTTCTAAGTTCAGTTACACTTGTTTCATGGGGCATTTAAGTAAATAAAGATTTTAAAAAGAACACTTGGTTTATGAGTTACATTGGAAATTAATTTGCAATTTTTTTTTTTTTAAATGACTCACAAGGACTTGAAATTCAATGTTCAAGATTTAAAACTTGACTCAAGACTTGCAAATCAATAACCTGGTCCCACCTCTGCAATAATCTCCTTTGCAAAGTATCTTAAGTTCAGATCTTATGGTGAGCCTTTGTGAAATCTGATTGTGAAGCCATGAAATGCCACAAGTTCTCACTTGATTTACTTTGATTTAAACCACTGCATTGTAACTGGCTGCATGGTTAGGGTTGATGTCTTGTTCAAAAGTGAACTTCCACCCCAGTCTTAAGTCTTTTGCTGCCTCACACAGGTTTTCTTCCAGGGTTGTCCTGTATCTAGCTCCATTCATTTTCCAGTCAATTCAAACCCCCAGAACATGATGCTGCCACCACCATGGCTCATTGTTAGGATGATCTGTTCAGGATGATTTGTGGTATTAGCCATTTCATGACCACTAGCGATGTGTGATGGGAGTTTTGCAAGAGTTTTGATCTCACCTGACCAGAACACCTTATTCTAGCTGTTTTCTCTCTGTCCTCTATGAGGTTTGTGCAGAATTCATGTAGATCACCACAACTCCCCCAAACCAATAAGCTACTTTGGGATTCTTGTCCGGTCAGCTTAGGTAGATAGTCATGTCTTGGTAGGTTTGTTCCATACTTCTTCTGCTTACTGAGATGGATTAGTCCATCTTCTTCGAGATGCTCAAGGTTCAGGATATTGCTTTATAACCTTACTTTATCCCTGAGCTGTCTGCTGTGTTCAGTGGTGATACATTTACTAGGAAGGTGACTTCTCAACTGGATTTGATTTAGGGGTAAAGGATGTAAAAAATAATGTATGCCATGCATTTATTAGTTTATTTGTAAAAGACAAAAAATATTCCAGATCAGAATTGTATACATCACAAACATAAAGTTTTATTGAAATACCTTTAATAAACTTTCTCAGTCATGGCAACAGACATTAAGTCAAGATATTTTCCGAGAACTGTTATTTATTGTGTGAAATCTTGTGTTTGAATAGTTTTTTTTTATTGGTTTCAGTCATTGATGAGTTGGCTGAACTCAAATAACAGAATATTTCTTCCCCATGAAAGGGCTGTCATAATGTAAAAGATTTTTGTTTATGATTCGAAGATTTCAAATGTTTTTCTCACATTCAGTCAGAGTAGTTTATGTTTATTAAATCTGAGACGTACTAGGTCTACTAACTTTTAGGAAAAGATTACCATACAGATGTTCTTATATGTGACTTTTTCTGAATATGGACCGGCAATGTGATTTTGAACAAAGTGGACATGTTGAATTTCTTTTAATGGAAACACAACACTACTAGTGGAGCAGGGAGTATTTTGGAGCGCTTTGACAAGCATCTGGTGAGCACATTTATTATGTAATGCACAGTAAAGTCAATGTATAACAGGCAGGGCCAACCACACTGCTTGTGAGCAAATTTTTCCCTTTCTGCTTTACAGCACTACGTCATATGAATAGTGTAACAGTACGACTATAAACAGGTGTTCTTAGTTCTTTTCCTAAACTATAAGCTGATTATCAGTCGAGCAATGCAGTGTTTACATATGTTGGAGTGATTCAGCACATGGTTGATGTTTTTACGTTGAAAATATAAAAAAACCTCACCTAAATGGATCAAGCAAATTCTCTCCATCAAGTCACAATGTTAACTCCGTTTAATCTCTGTGAAAACCACACTTAAGCGTTCTGATTTTGCAGCTGTGCGGTGAATTACATGTCTATTGATAAGATTAGCCTGTTGTGAGACATATCATATAACACTGATGTTTTCTGTATTTTTTTACATCATGTTGTTTGTTCCTATTTTTTTCCTCTGAAAATTAATGCAGGCTTATGTTCACACATCTTAACTGTATTCCACTCTGATCTAAACTCTGAAAAATGCCCCCAAAGGACCCAATTACATATTTTTCCCAAATCTTTGTGTTTTCTGTACAGTATTACTCATGCTGTCTATAACAATGTCCCAGGAGATAACAGTGATGACTGAAAATAGTCTTCATTGTTGAATACTTTTGTCACTTCAGTCCAGTGTTGCTGTTTGCTTGCATTTCATGTCTCCAGACGGATACACAGTTTCACAGTGTAAAAAAGAAAAAAATCCGCAAAGACATAAAAGAAGATGGTACACAGTTTAAAAAAACACAATTAACTTAAGGAAGCCTTGTGGCAAGAAGTGGAATTAAACAAACTTTTCACTAACCTTCAAGTCTTAGACATGGTAGTTTTACTTGTATTCTTCATTAATACGTAGTTAAAAGCCATGATGTTATGATAGGGTGTCCCAAATACTGATCTGACTCTTTCAAGATTAGGCAATACTCCCAATCTTTCCACGAATCAGTATAATGTACAGGCTTGGAACTCCATTAGCTTTAAAGTGCAGACAAATGGCACATGGTAACAGTATTAGATCTATCTATTTGGTACTGTAAATGTATAGCACCTATCTCAATCACTAATTATGTTCTCTGCAGCATCCAGTTTACTTTATAAATATATTTATTCCAAATGAAGTTTCAAGTGGTCTCCGGTAATTCAGTTCATAAAGATGCTAAAATATTCTGACATCTAACAAAAAATAGAATTGTCGTATGACAGGGGATATTACCGTCGAACCCCGCCTTTTCACGCTTCAGTATTTGCAGATTTGTGGCGCAGTATTAAGGGGAAAAATGAATACTATTTCCCTGCCGCAGGACGCTTTATTCATTCAGAAGCCAGTAACTGATCTGACTACTGAAAGGCTGCCATTGGTAACTGAGAGGCCGGCGCTGGCAACATAGAGATAGACCACTTACTTTCGTTAGCATTGGAGAGGCTGGAGACTAGAGTGCCTAAGCTGGCCACTCACTGGACTGCCTACTCCCTCTGCTACCCCTTAGCATGTATAGGCTGGTGAAAGTATTTGAGATGCTGCAGTCTAGCATTCCTAGGCTACTTACCCACTTTATTAGACATGTGTTTTCTTCTTATTACGACTTTATAGCATTTGGCAAACAACCTGAAATCCATTACCGGCATCTTCTGGACTGAAAGTGAGGACCGAAATAATTTTTATGTCTTTATTTTTATGTAAATACAAGTGACTCTTCAAAACACAATATCCCCCATAATCTTGTAAGATCTAATCAATCCATAACATAAACTATTACTGTTGTTCAGATTTGATTATTTTCTTCTCTTCCCTATATTTATCACGATCTACATGTGCAATCCAGTAGGTTGACAGTCTAGGCATACTAGTCGTTAGCCTCTCCGAAGCTAACACAAGTGAGTGGTCTACATCTCAGTTGCTTGTGCCCTTCTCTCAGTTATTGATGTTGGGCTATAAGTAGTCAGATCAGTTGCAGTCTTCAGAAAGGGTACAGCCTCATGCGACAGGAAAGTAGTCTTAATTTTGGTACCATAGAAGATTCTCTCATTTGCAAATTCTTCTGTGGAATGTGACTCCAAATCACTTGCAGAAAATCTGTCAATCTGCTGATAAAAAAAATAAAAAAATCTCGACGCATATCTGAAATACCTTCAATGGCATTTGACATTTGTAAAGCAGCACATCCAGGAGCACCATTCATTTCCCTTGCACTGATTGGCTGTACCGCTAAAGTCGTAGATTAGGCAGACTGTAGATGTTAGCTCCTGCAGAGGTGCTAAGACTTTTAACTATGCATATTAAGATATTCTTAGTGTCTGACGAGTTAAAATAGGTAGTTATAAGTATTTATAGAGGGGGTTTCAAGTATTCGTGGATTTCAGCTATTTGCTGGTGGATGAAAGCTAGTCCCTAAACTTTCAGCATACCGGAGCTTCACTGTATATCATTTATTTATTCAGGTAAAAGTGTGATATGAGTTATATAAAAAAGCTGCAAAATATACAATAAATAAAGTAGAATAGTCTCCTTTTTTAAATGGGCCTAAATGTTCCCAAAGGAAAGAAGTTCTAATAATTTCAACAACTTTAAATATTATTTCAGGAAACGGTGCCTGCATCTTTAAACATCTACACCTTTCTTGATCTGTTTTCATGACTTTAACACTAATTTATAAAGATATGCCTGATACGACCCATATAGATACAGTCTTCAATAAATTGACACCTTTCCTCTTCTAAAAAATATTTTGATTCACTTTGATGAAGTGTTCGGCTAACAGGTTGTTTATTCTGTTTTAATATGGCTTGTTGATAAAATGATGTATAGGGTATTTAAATGAAGTTCTAGTTAATTAAAGCAGAGAACATGTAACAAAAAAGTCCAGCTTCACCAACATAACAGTTTCCTTTGAATGTCCTAAAATGAATGACTAGCTACTGTAGGATGTTTAGACTCCGACATGCACAACGGGTCACAACACACAGGCTGAGAGGGAGTTGCAGCAGCCAATACTGTCTCTGTTTAACTGTGACTGTTAAGGGTGCTTAGATAGTAAAAAATCTAAATTCCTCAAAACAAAAATAGAAATAAAGTAAGTCATGATTTTGTAAAAATAAAAGTGTTACAACTCAGTTTGTTGTACAGTCTTTCCACTTTATTTCCAATTAATAAAAACTTCAAATTTTTAAACTGCTTGTTCATTAACATTTTTGTTTATGAACCAATGTCTGTTGTGCTTTATTTCCTTTTTACTAAATGTGGTGTACTGTCTGGATCCTGCTGTCATTGTACACTTTAAGAGCTTAAAGCAGCATATGGAGCATAGAGATACAGGAGGTGGGTTATAAACTACAGACTAGATAACCAGTACGATAAACACACCCATGCTGCTGCTTTTCATGGATTAATGCAACAAAAGATGGAGCTTCATTTGACCATTTATGTTAGATGTATTATATTTCTAAATCACAATGACTGTATAAACAACATTGCTGTAAATAATAATAACAACAATATTGTTGGTTTTGAGTTACTTTTAACCAGTTATAAATAAATGAATAGGTTACTTTTGTCAGAATGAACTCATAATAAGTATGTGTTCTTGCAGAGGAGGTGAATAAAACAGAGTTTCAGATCTCCCTACGGAGAAGTTTATCTATATTGCAGGCACACCCCTCTTCTAATTTTGGCGTCTGGTGTCTTCTTCCTTTTTTAGCGGAAAGGAGTGTAGAGATAAATGCTGTTGGCTGCTCCTTGTTTGCAAACCCAATTTAAACCCCTGGTTATATTTAACAATTTATTTATGTCAAAACCTAAAACAAGTTTATGAGTATTTCTAGTTTTTTTTCATTTCTAAAAATTTTTATGAAGAGAAAATTAGACTTTTAATTATTGTGGTCTGGAAGACGGGTGCATCTTGCCGGTTTGACTAGGATGTTTTCGGCAATCATTGTGTCTTCTTATACATACTTTTGATTCCATTTTCTCAGGTGTTCATTTAAAGGCTGTTTAAGTGTTTTAAAAATGTTTCTACTTGTTTTCTACTAGTTTCAACAAAATCATTTATGAGTAAAACAGATTATAACTAAAATTTCACAAGTGGTGTTTAAATAACAGGAATTCTTTAATTCATTAAGACATTTTCTTGCATAATGTTGAAACCATACATAGTATAAAAATACAAACAACCTCATTTTATCAAATTACATTGTTCTTCTTTTATGTTAGTTAGTTATCAAAATTACTAATATCTGGAAAAAAACCAGAGGTAATTTTTTGGTATATAAAAAAAAAATTTTCTTAAAATGTAGATTCTTATGTATGTCTCCTTAATATTTGGTAGAAATGCAGTTTAACTGTATAACTTGTGTTAAACTTAGAAATGTTCCTTCGAAATGGCTCTCACAATAATTTTCAGAAATTCTGGCTAGTTTCTTATGACTGAAATCATGAGTCGGGCCACTCTGATCACAACACACCCTGCCCACGATTTTTTACATGACTCAGATCAGTGCTACTCCAAAACATTGTTTTTTTGTTCATAACCAACTTTTGGACTCATTCTCCTGGATGCGTGGAATCATTGTCAATTCTGAATACCCTTCTGTGTTCAGGCGTTATATTGCGTAATGATGTCTTGAAATGATGCTGCAATGTTTCCACATAATATTCTTTTCTCACGATTCCATATATTTTGTCAAGTGCTCTAGTCACTCATGCAGCAAAACACACAATATCACACTGCGACCAATGTTCCCTCCAATTTTTCCGTGTGTTTGAACAAACTCCCTGAGCTGTCCCTTGGACCACTGTGAACAACATCAGATGTGTGCACAGTTTGTGTCTGGTTTTGGTTGTTTATTTTTTACTTTTTTATTTTATTGTAGTCTTTAATCTTAACCCTTGAAAAACCTGTATTTGCAGACCACGGAACATAAATGATGTCAGAAGATTTCCACGCCCTGATTAGTCTGAGCAAAGTTGCTATATCTTTATTAGCAAAGCATATCTTCAACAAGCCGTGCACATTAATTCTTTAGAAGTTTTTAAATTCTTTTCACAAGGGCTGAAGGAGGAGAAATTGATTTGGTCTCAGAAATTATGAATAATCAACTTTCAAGGCAGACGTTTTAAAAGAAGCTAGAGATCCCTATGGTATAGAGATTCAAGAGCAGATAAATATTTGTACACCAGTTTCAGACTATACCTGCGGTAGGTATAGATTTTCTTGGGTTTCTTGTTTTAATAATGGTATTCACACAATACAAATATGCTTAGCATTAATAATAATTCTTATTAATCCGCTAATTAATAAATCCACAGCGATGCATTATCTAATTACGTAGAGTTCTGTCTCTTACTCTCTCACCTTCCTCCCTCTTTCGGCAGTCCCCACAAACATACCGCAGCTGTATGATGATGAATATATGTAAAGAAAATAATAAAATAAAAGCAGAGACACGTGATACTCGATACTGTTACTAATGCCATGTTTAAACAGGACCTCTGAAATAAAGGCCTATGTTATATCGTATATGTATATAGTATTGATAATTTTTATATATTTGTCACAACATGATTAATTTGTAACGCCAATACTGAAGGCCCAGGTAACAAAAGCACGGCTATCCACTGATTTTGTCAGTGTGCGGACCGCGATAAAATGGAAATAACCGTGGAAAACTGATGCGGCCAAGTGTGTTTTTCTATTTGGAGCGGTGCAGGAGCAGTGCTGGAACTGTAATCACATACGCTCAGCTTAGAGGAAACATTACTGCCAACCTCCGTACTTCACAGTTTGGTTGAGGCTTACGGGGTCGTAAGTTCCACCTTTTTCTTAAAAATGCAGCAATGGTCATTAGGGCCAAACCGATTCCTTTTTTTTTTTCGGCCACAGGACATATTTCTAAAATGACTTTGTGTGTTCCGAAAAGATTGTGTCTTTTTTTTAACTTCCAGAATTTTTGTTTATGTATTTTATTTTGTGCATATTGTTACATGATCTCGTATTATTGTGAAATCAAGTAGGAACCATTATGTTGTATTTTGGTTCTGCTGGTGAACAAGCATCTGGAAATTGTAGCCGAGGATGAACCAATTTTCCAATGATCTCATACTGATCATTGTGTTTGAGGTGTTGCCTTAAAATGCATCCAGGCTGGCTCCATTTGTCTCAGATGTTCTGGATTATTCAGAACATCTGAAGCCTACAAAGCCATGACATCATCTTCTAGGCTTACCCAAATAGTTTAAAATCATAGTCATTTGAGTGTATGTAAACTTCTGAATTTGATTAAAGTAATAAAAAATGTCTCTCTGTCTGCTTTTAATTTAAATAAATTTGGTAACTTTAATTTGACGAAAACAGGAAAGGTTTAGTCTGGTTTTATATCAGTCAGTTATTGGCTTAGTCTGACTGAAATAAGAATTTTGAAATGCATGTATAGATCTTTGCTCGGCTTAAGTCGAACCTAACTGGAGTTTGAGAAACCAGAGTAAGGTAAGTATAATTGGAAAATGTAATTTCTCTGCATGTAAACGCTGTCTGGAGAAGCCAAGCTTTTGGTGGCCTAGGCATTCCCACTTCAGGAAGTGAAGAGATCGCAGGAGCAACAACAACAGAATAAGCAGCAACGACTATAAGACAATCAAATAGTGATGTACTTACAAAATGAACTGCGCTGCAGCGTTTTTGTTGTCCATTTCTTTGCTCATTGTGTATCTCATGCTATTACTCTGTCTGCTTCACTCACTTTAGCATTTGTTTACTATCTGTGTGACTCTAGTCCAACAGACGAGTGGCAGCGTGAAAGGTTCGATGTCGCTGCCTTGCATCACAGAGACATGTCCCAGTTTATATGTTACTCAGGAGTGCCCCGGCTGCCAAAAGCTCGGCTTCTGCTGATTGTCGTTTACATGCAGAGAGATTATATATTTTTTCAGTCGCATTATTTGGGTACCGTAGCTGATTTCTCAAACTCCATTTCAGTTCGATTTAAGTTGAGTTAAGGTGTATGCATGCATTTCAAAAGTATGGTTTCTGTAGGACTAAGGCAATAATTCGACTTTCTCTTGTGGCAATTAAACACACTCAGTGGAACATGCTTACTTATCTTTTTAATACACTGTGTGTAAATATCTGGGTTCAACTGTACAGTAAATCCATTCAAGCCTTTCTTGTACTTTATATATCATCAGCCTGTTTCTATTTTCATGCGCTTGCTTCATTTGACCAGCATACAGTACCAGTCTGTGTCAGTATGGGTCCCTGCTACCTTGAGACTGCAGACGCCCATGGATGAGCTTAGCTCATCTCATTCACTGGTGAAGGACTATATTGTAAGTGAAAACACTAAATGTTTGCCAATGCAAAAAGCAACGGAAAAGAAAGATATTAACATAAAGACTGGTTTGAAAACACCTCATGTTTTCCTGGAAAGGCGGCAGGCGGTGGAAATTCCAGGTTCTCTGAAACAACTGTTAAGGCCAAAGGGAGCTGTTCTCTGCCGCGGTTTCCCTGCCGCAAAACTTGCTGACGTGAGAAAACTGAAGCTGCGAACACGATATGAAAGCATACTGTTCTATGTACTAAACTGATCAAGATCTTGGTGAGCAATTGTGTGCTTTATTTCATCCTAGCTTTTTATACATTTCCACAGGGTCCAGAGGTTTTAATTTTGGAGAAGCATCTATGATCTTAAACATTATCACCAGGCTCTTGATAGATTGTGGAGTTGGTGGCTGATTTCATATCAAGCAGATATATTACTGTCTGCTGGGGCTGATATCATGTGCTTTTTCTTCCCTGGCTCTGGGAACAGGAATTGAAGTAAGAAAAGAAAGCAAGCTTTGTGCGGACATTCTACCTCATTTTGTTCTTTCACGGCTGCTGGTCACATAGTAAACCTCGTGCCTCCATCCACGGTCTGGAATTAAGATGCTGCTGGCACAATTCATCATACATTTATTACGGCTATCTGAATCTCGAGATGTCCTGATGTCAGATACTGAAACAAGTCATTTAAAAATAGCCACTTGCTGACAACCCAATCCAGTGCTCTGTTAAAGTTAACATAATGTTATTGGCAACCAATGACATTCTGGATTCTGCTTTCTTGTCTACCTTTTGCAGTCTTAATTGCCTGCTGATAAATCTACTTCATTAGCCTGAAAATACATCACCTAAGATGCACCTAGCTTTAGCTTATGTGTCTAAAAAGATGTTCATCCTGATACATTAAGATGTAGTCTTAAACAAACACACATCTGGCTCCTTCTGATGCTGAAATGGATCAAATCAAAACTTTTCTGCAAAAATTGGTAGGACTCTACAAAATAACAATCAGACCCAGAAAACTAGAAACATTTAACTTTATTAGGAAACTCGGATACCGATCATTAAAAACATCTTAAACAGGGTCCTAATTTGACAAGTTGGATCAAACATTTCAAAATATTCACAATTTTTTTGTAATGTGTGATAAAAGTTCTTAGTTTTTTACCTGCATAAAATATCATGGAATTTCTGAAATGAAAGAAAAATTATGAATGATTAAACTTATTTTTATTTTTATGAATAAATACATCTTTATAGTGAAACATTTATTTATCTCTACTATGATTCAATACTTTGTTGAGCCAGCTTTTGATGCAATTACAGCTGCAGGTCTTTAAGGGTATTTCTATCAGCTTTTGCAAATCTAGACAATGAAAAAGTTTTATTTATTTATTCATATTGACAAAATAGCTCAGTCTGATTGGATGGAGGGGATCATGTACAGCAATTTTCAAGTCTTATCACAGACTATATGTTGGCTTTGGATCTGCACATCAACTTTGGATCTGCTTGTAGTTTCAGATTTCTTCTGAAACTACAAAGGGTCACAATTGTTCTTTGGGACTTCTTTGTAAGATTCCTGAACATCTTACGTCACACAAGGATGCAGCATTAAGAGGCCCTTTTTTCAACTATCTCCTTGTTTAGGCATGCTCAATTGCTCCATATGCTAGATTACAGCATGCTTCAGATGTGGTCTAACATTTCCAGGGACTCTCTCGGAGGAGCAGAGGGATTATGGAGCTGTGCTGTTTGAACTGCTCTGGGGCTTTTTCCCAGGCATTGAGCCCCAAAAATAGTCTGATCTGATCTCTCTTGTAGAGAAACATAGTTTTCCCACTCTTTCACAGCCAGGCTTGGGGTCTCAGTTGAATGAAACGTGCATTACTGATAACAAACTATTCACTTCCATGTAAGGCCTATTGTTATCTATTTGACTTCTCAGTGACAAAAATAGTTGGTGAGATTGCTTGTGAATGCAGCAAAATTGATGGCTTTTTTTGTTTGTTTTGTTTTTTAAAAGAGAAATTGTAGAGTCTGAGCTTTTCACTTTACAGGACTGAATTTAACACGTTGTTCATTTGAGTAGCTAATTCTTTTCATACGGCCACTAATTGTGGAGAAAGTAGTGCCATGTCATCTGATAGAAAGTGAATATATAGTCACTCACATGCAATACAGAGGGTTTCTTTTGGATATTCCATCTTTGAAATGTTTACTTAAATGTTAGTATATCAGACAGTTTACCATAAATTGCTGAGTGAGAACGTTTCTGTAATATTATCTATAATCATCCTCACTTTTACTGTTAATAATAATTTATTAAGATAAAACTTCTTTTTTTATTATTTAAAGCAAAAAGTGTGTATATTTTTACAAGTAAAACTAACCAGATGGGTCAACTTATTCCTGAAACTTTGTCCCGTTAGTTATGCTCTCCAATAAGCAACAGCTTTACACTCTGAAGATTTCAATAACCGAGGAATGCTGATTTGGAGAATCATAAACCTTTACAATTTGCTCAACCAGTACTAGGCAAACCCGACGCCTGAGGTTCACTGAGATTCACTGGACTCTGTAGGGGTAGTGCTGTTCTATGGCTCAGCCACCCCTGCTAAATTTGCAATCCAAAATTATTTCAGACATATAAAATTCTTGTCTAATAAAACTGATGCATTTCAAACCTGCTTGAGGGGAGGAACCATATATATGTGTCAAATACAGAGGTGAATATATTATGCTTTGGGTTGATAATTGTCATTTACCAGTTAAAAGTAGTGCATAATTGTTGAGAGAAAAAATAACGTGTTTGCTTTATTTCAAAAGAAATGTGAAAAGTGTAGTGTGCATTTGGTATTGTGCTCCCTTGATTCAGTACTTTTTAGAACTCTGTTTTGCTTCCATTGCACCCGTGAGTATTTTTAATTACGCATGTCTGTACCAGCAGTAGAGACAAAATTTTTTGCTGTTTCTTCTTGCCATATTAACTTAAGCACAGGCAGAATAAATACAAAGTTTGTAAATGTCATTTTTTTATTCTTGCGCTATAGAGGGTCTGAAGTTTGAATGGGTTTGTTTAATAGATGATTATGCTTGGATTTACATCTTGCAGTATGTTTAGAGTCGTTGTCCTGCTGGAACGTGAATCTCCTGTCAGTGTTTTCCTTTTACCACGTATAGCATTAAAGGGGAAGTACTGTTTTTTGCTACCTTGACCTTGTTTCTTTTGTGCATGACGTTCATTTAATACCCAGACAAGTTGGGAGCCACTTGTAGTCCTTCGGGAGAAGTTTATATCCATTCGTGATCAGCGTACATCAATGCAATGGTAGTTAATGGGGCAACCGAAGAGCAGCATCTAAATAAAGCAGTATCTGCCACAAAACTCCTTCAGTTCACCAATGTTTTGTTAGGAATTGCTGGTGCTATTCCCCTGTGAGTTCAGAGCGTCTTGGAGGGGCTTTATTATTTTCTTTCAGGCTTTTAATTCTACTACACTTACACATGATTTTAATTACATCACTGATATGTGGCATCCCTGTTGTAGTCTGAGCAGGGCTGTCACTCTGTGCTCGAAGGCGGTTGGTTAGACAGAAATTACTACTGCAAACATCAACGTGTTTGCGTGTTTCCAAATTGCACAAACAAAATGACCAATTGGACAAAGTTCAGCTTCCACAGGCTCCCTTTCCGCAACCTACTTAGACTACAACCGCAATGGCGGCTGTGACGTAATTGAAATAGCTGATTAAGGTAAATTACAATTGTTGAATTAAAAACCTGTAAAATCCACTGACGAAAACAAAGCACCTCTATGGCACCCCAAACACACAGGGGAATAGTGCTAGCGATTTATAACAAACATTGAGGAAATGAAGTATTTTTGTGGCAGATATGCCTTATTTAGAGGCTGCACTTTGGTTGCCAAATCAACTCCCATTTATGGATATACACTGATCGCGGATGGATATAAACTTCTCCCAAAAGACTCCAAGTGGCTCCAAACTTGTATGGGTGAGTAAATGAGCATCATGCATAATAAAAAAGGTCCATGTTACAAAATACACAATATTTCACCTTTAACTTTCTTGCAGAATTGTTCTGTGTTCAGCTCCATCCATCTCCTAATTAACTCTGACTAGCTTCCCTATCTCTGCTAGAAAAACGCATTCCCGCAGCACAATGTTACCGACACCCTGTTGGTGATGGAGTTTTCAGGGTGAGATGTGTTGTGTTTGGTGGTGCTCATGAAGTATGAACTAATGAACTATTTTAGGCCTTCACAGAACAGCTGGTTTTATGCTAACATTAAATTACATACCTGTTTAATTTACTAATTTTGATTCTACTGGTTACTAATTTTGGTTACTAATTTTGGTAACTTCTTATATATCTACTGTTTCTCTTAATATTTTAACTTATTTGAATCTTCCTTCCAGTGTTTCCTCTGTGGGAGCCCTCTGCCTCGGAGGCGATGGTCGGCTGTGGCTCCCTGGGTGCTCTCCAGGTAGTGCTTTGGTGGAAGTGGGGGTCTCAGCCTTACCTCCTCTGGGCGCCCTGAGTCAGTGCCTTGGCTGCTGCTGCCGCAGATGCAGAAGGCTCCCTTGATGGCGTTTCCTGGCTTATCTGTACTCATACCGTTGTTGCTTTTGTTTACTGTTGCGTTTAAGTGTGTGCGTGCATGGGAGATGGATTGGGATGAGAGGGGGTTGTGGCGGTGATGATGTTCTTATTTTGGGTTTGGAGAGGGGGTATGTGGGGTCATTTTAATCTGTAAAGCACTTTAAGAAGCTATGTAACTTGAAAAGTGCTTTATAAATAAAGTTAGATTGATTGATTCACAGAGTGAAAGCTCTGCTCAGGTCTGGATTTTATTTAGGGGTATCCAAGTGAAGGGCTCTGAATATAAATGAGTGGCTGACCTTATAGAGTTTTATTATTGAAAATGTTAAAAATCTTTTCCTTTTATTATTTTATTTCCATCCAGTTCAAAGTCCCCGCTTATCTTTTCCCGGCATTAGTAATGAAAACGTTTTTCTTCAATCCAAACGTCTCACCGGCAGCTAAACAAAGAGCCCTGCTTCCTTTGGCTGCACAGTTGTGATCTGAGTTTTCTCTGAATGCACTTGTTTTGGAAGGACAGGAAAGAGTTAACAATTGTAGCTTACAAAATAACAGTTTTGGGGGGTGGGGTCTTGTAATTACTGCTTATCAAAAATGAGGTAAGAGTTTGGGAAAAGGGTTTGGATGTGGAGTGGGACAACACAGAGGAGTCCAAGCGGGCACTCTGTACGTTCTAGCCGTGTTTGGGTGGAGGGAGTTAGGTGGTGAGGTCATGCTGAGAAGAAGAGAAGAAAAAGAAAATAAAGAGTTGGATTAACATGTGGTATGTGTGTTTGTGACGCCTGGGAGATCCATGTTTTCATAGGTGCTGGCCCAAAATGTGCAGAGAGGAGATGGGAGGGAATGACGGACTGGAAATGCCCACTCAGGAAACATGACAGAGCTGGCAGCTGCGAGCAGACAGCCATGAGTTTCTTAATGATGTATAAAAATAAAAGGGAAATGTGATGTAGTGTGAAAGCTACAGAGGGAAAGGGAGCGGCCACACAAGCAAGATGCAAATCATTTAATGGTAACATGATGCATGAAAATGTCCACATGCTTGGAACATTTGACTACAAATTTGTGGAAACAAATACATTATCAGTTTAAGAACTATACCAAAAACAGCATTATACCCCCCAAAAAAAAAATGAAGAAAGGATAAGTCTATACACATTCCAGTCTGACGCCAACTTATCAATCAGGCCCAGATATGTGCAGAGTTGCTGGCCCCTCAAAAGGAAATGTGGAGGAGGGCAGTCCAGAAATCAGTTTGGGAAAGTAGGAGATAGAGAAAGTGAAGAGTGCTTGAAGCAGCAAAGACAGGTCCCTGCTGTCACAGGCTGCGGCATGATGCTGACCAGCTGCAGGATGAAGGGCTCACTTCCTGTCGCGTATAAAGAGAGTTCCTTTCGAGGACAACGCAAAAAAAACAACAACAAAAACCCTCGGCAAACTGCTGCTAAAATCAGTTTTTTTCTGAAAGTCGCCTCATGTCTGCGTTCTTCACCTCGTCTGCTTTTTTAAAGGAAAAGGAAGTGAAACCTCATCTTTATTACAGAATATAAGCGTTCTTTCAAGGTTTTCTGGGATTTCAGTCCAAACTGGTTTCATTAATCACCTTGTATTCAGCCAAGTCACTTCTCCGTACAACTGGGATTTTGTCATTCATTAAACATGGTAAAACTTTTGGGACAAGAATATCTTAAACCTGGTGTACAGCTTACTCCACAGTCATTTAATTATTGACACTTATTTGATCAGCGACAGCTCCTAGTCATGTTATAACTAACCAAAAGCTAATTGTTCAGTTGCCTGTTTGGAACTATTAACACTGTTTACATACTGATAGAATGGCAGTACAGTGTATTAAAAAAAATATACACCGCTATAAAAATATCTGTTTTTTGTAGGAAATGAGATGAAGATAAACCACTACTGAAGGTTTTAAGGTGACCTATAACCCGCGCAGCGCAATTGAAAAACAAGCTCATTGTTCTTCGTAAAAACTCTCCAATTCTGCCTGATCCTGGGGACTTCCCTTTTGCCTAGCTTTCATCAGATCACCCCACATATTTTCTGTTAGATTCAGGTCTGGGCTATGGCTGTGAAGAACAAAAACTTCCAATTTTCTTCTGGTGAAGACATTTTTTTATGTTTAGATGTAACCATGCTAAAAGATGACATTTCACCTCTTCTTAAGCTTTCTAACAGATTCCCTCCATAAAAATTCCCTTCATTTTGACTAATATCTACCTAACAAAAAAACACACCCAACAGTGTGATTCTGCCACCAATATGTTTCACTTTGGGTCGTGTGTTCTTGTGTCGATATGCAGTTTTGTTTTAAGCAAAAAAAATAAAAATAAATAAAGATGATTGGAATAGGCCCGGAAGCTCAAGGTTGGTTTCATATAACATGAACACACTTTCCATATAACTATGGGAGGCTTTAAATTTCAAAAATGTAGCTGGATTTGGATATTTCTCTTCTTTAGAATAGGTTTGCACTTTTGTCATCTCACCTTAAAACCCAGACCTAAACAGCATACAGAGCTCTTAAATGTGGCTATCAGTGTTTCATCGATCTAAGAGACACATGTAGTTTTTTGTCATGTCGCTGCTGTCCCACATTTCCTGCACTTGATGACCTAAAATGGTTCCTCGTGTTCTTTCCACTGTGTATTAGTTTTTTTCAGGGAAAGCACCTAATGTCGCAGCTTTTCTATAATTATAACCATTATAATGACATCTTGAGATTAGGATGTTCGGATTTAGTCTCTTAAATAACTGTATTTCTTTTATTGTATAGTGTTGTTTAATAGTATTGTTTTTTTTTACTCAATTCTTGTTTTTCCAGAAGAATTCTCCATCCAAGCCATCGGTGGCCGAGCTGGCTGGAAAGTTCAAGGGTCATATTATGCCGATGCCTAACTTAAATGATGAGGTAACCATCTAATAAGGAACAAACTAAAATATACTATGGGTGTTTAATAAAAACATCTTTAACATTCTGACTCACAACCTTTTTTATATCGGAAGATTTTCCATTAATTTTTTTCCTTCGTCCTGCAGTTGCCTTTTCGAGGAAGACCTCCTTGTTCTCTAAAGTTGCAAAATCTAACCGAAGATAAGGAACTGTCAGATGTGGGTAATTTGGTTCCTCTGTTGAGCTATGTGCTACTATTAGCTTCTTGATAGTTGAAAAGATTTGGGTTTGTTTCACTTTTCTTTGCAGCTGCATAATTTTTTCATCAAAGCCAAACTTTGCTTTTTTAAGTTTTACTGCATGGAAAAGTATGATAGATTTCTTGTTGTAGTTTTCTAAAGAATAGCCCAACTATGGTGTAGATGTTTTACAGTAACCATTTTTATTTGCAATGCTCAAGGTAAATATCTATACATTGCACTGTGTACACCTATTGAAATTGCTAGTGAAGATGTGGAAAAGCAACAATCAGGCCTCAAGTAAATCTTTATGAAAACAAAGTATATTTAAGAGAACTTATTTTTGCTAAACTTTCTTTGAGATATACAGTGGGTCAGAAAAATATTTGGCAGTTGTCAATTGTGCAAGTTGTCCGACTATAAATGATAATTAATGATCTGTCATTTTCATCATAATTACAAATCAGGCTAGAACTGAAGACCTTTCCCCGAACCCGTCGGCCCGATTGGTTGGGCCGGATTTGGAATTAATTTATATCAATGGGCTCGGGCTTTAGCGGTTAGCTGATCACCTCATTAGTGCGAAAAATATGCAAATTAATTGCTAAGGAGGTGAAACGGAGGTTAGCTGCTGCAGACTTTGAAGAATATTTATAAATCGACATGCCTTGACATTATTCTTATAGGGCCTCATTTATCATTTTAAGCTTCAGGTAATAGGCCTATTTGACCTGAAAATCTGCCACTCACGTTTTCCTGTGTCAGTTTTTTCTAGGGGAAACCCTGGTGTGTGACTTTTGAATAATGTCGGGCTGTAATCGGGTTCGGGCTTAAATAAGCTGTCACTCAAAATATACTCATTGGGCATGGACTGAATTCTCTCGGGTCAGGCCCAACTTTTTAGACCTGATTACAGCTCTACTTCAGGCTGTAAAAGAAAGAATATAAAAGAAATAATTTAGTCAGTCACGTTGTTTGATTTTCAAATAATTTCTTTCCATAATGGTACAGAAAATAAGTATTTAGGACCTACAAACAAACAAGAATTCTGCCCCTCGCAGATTTGTTACTTCTCTAAGGAGGTCCTCTATCTTCCGCTTGTTACTTGTATTAATGGCACCTGTTCGAACTTGTTATGGGTATAAAACACTCCTGTCCACACCTTCAATCAATCAGACTCCAACCTCCAGCATGGCAGAGACAAGAGAGCTGTCCAAGGACACCAGGGACAAGATTGTACATCTACACAAGCCTGGGATAAGTCGATCTTCAATAGGCAAGCAGCTTAATGAGAAGAGATAAAATGTTGGAGCAATAATTGGAAAATGGAATAAATACAAGCTCAATGTCAAACTCCCTCTACTTGGGGGTTCATGCAAGATCTCACTATGTGAAGTGTACCTACAATGAAAATTACAGACCTCTCCCTTTTTTTGGGACAACTTTCACGGTCTGTGTCTGCCAAATACTTTTTGCCCCACTGTATTAATGTAGCCATCCCATTATATCTGCAGGATTGTTTAAACCAGAAAGTTCTATTTGGAGCTAAAATGTTTCAATAACCAGTCTCTCATTTACTAAGTGGTTTTCAATTCAGTTGCAGCTTGACATATATTTTTTTGTAGATTTTTTTCCTCATCTTTTAATCTCTTGATTATGTTTATTCAACTATTTTTATTTGATTTCTATTATGTCTCTCATTATTTTTCTCAGTTGTGTTTATTGATTTTATTCAAACTAGTATATAAATCCACCTGACTGGAATAATAATTATAAAGTAATAATTTCTGTATTTACCTTTTATCATGAAGGTTTTATTTTTATTTATTTTTTGTTTTTTGCAGACGTCTGTCTCTCCCAACACCTTTAAAGCAAAGAACTCATCCATCATTGAGAAACTACAGGTACAGCTTTAGATGCTTAGATTGTTCTACAGTGTAACACAGCAGATATGTGTTAATGCAGTCCTAAATTGCAAAGTGGTTGAAGTTAGGATGTTTAAATCATTACTGCCCCCGTCTGGTGCAGTAGCTAATAACATTTTGGGAAGAAGGGGGAGGGACTTTTCTTGCCTGATGCCACAATCGGCTCAGATTATTGGACTAATGGGATCTTGGGTCACTGAGGCTCTGGTGAGCCTCGAACTCGTCACTTTAGACCCTTTATTTAGCAGTTCCCCCAGTGGACAGCCATGGGACAAAAGGGCTGCAGATTCTCTCTCTTCCTCTTCTCCCCGGTACAGGTAGGACACCTTAACTTTATATTAACTAAGAGGTGCTCAAGTCTTGATACCTACTGTCCTACAACTTTCAGATGCATCCCTTCTCAAACTCATATGAATTCAGTGAATTTTTGTTACCAGACCTCTGCAGAAATGCTAATCAGGGAAGTGTGATGGAGAAGAGATTCATCCTAAAGTTGTAGGACAGCAAGTCAATGGGACCAAAGTTGGGTACCCCTGTCTTTGGGGTGGCAGAGGTTTTCTCAAACTGACTTGTCATGACATTTTTTTTTTTATTGTAGTTTTCAAAAGGTTATCAGTTGAGTTTATTTTGATGGTGAGCTTTTAAAAAAAAAGGAGCAACCGGAGAAGCAAGAAAAAATTAGCATTTTGGAACTTGAATTCATTTTATATTACTAGTCCATTTTTATTGGATTTTAAAAGCAAAATGTGTTTTTTCAAAATTAATAAACTTTTGTTGCAATAATTTTTCTAATCAAAAAAACTTGTAACTTATAACCCAATAGATGATGGTACATCATTCTTCCCTTCAGGCCAACCTCGCTCTATCACCCACGACTCTTTTGCCTTCACCCAAGGGTCCAGACGTAAAGCAGCAGCCAGCACAATTGTCCCCTTCCACGCCCAGCACTCCCTTGAGCCCCACCTTGCGACCACCGCACCAGTCCAGCGAAGACGAGGATCCCATTAGCTTCGGCAGCCCTTCTGAAGGCACCCCACTGCCAAACTTTAATAAGGTAAACCCATAAATTTACTGTACGTTTATCAGACCTGAACAGCGTTAATAGATTTAGCTGTGTTTGCACGGCTTTCCCTAAAACATGGTTGCTTCGGATTCATTGCGTCATGGTGAGCAGTATGAATGCTACATCATATACCCGAGTAAGCAGACTTTTGACCTCAATAAAATAGATTTCATGTTTATACACCTGGGTTTTTTTGTGAGACAGACTCAGTCAACTATTGACAAAAGAAATTAACTCCCAAAGCATTACTCACGCTACATGGTGAGTGAGTTGTGATGAAACAGTGAGGCACTTGCACATTGTCTTCACAGATGTGCTTCTTATTGGCCGGCTTGCATCTTCTGTTTAAGCAGGTCTGAGATAAGCTAGAGCAAGATGGTGGATTGAAGAACTAATCCACTTAGCCTAGTTAGAGTCCCTGGCTACACGTTGTGTGTTCTCACGTAAACAGTAATGGCATTTCTAACAATACCAAAAACCATTTGAAGAACAAAAGCTATTGCTGAACTAAAGATGACCCCAGTTTATTTTAGTTTTTGAAAATAACGGACAAAATATAACAACCCTTGGTCAAGTCCTCACAGCAAGGTTCTGTACTTAACTAAAAACAATTTAACCAAAAGAAATGTTTTTAAACAAAGATCTACACCATTTTAATGTACGCTCATAGCTATACCACATGTTTCCCCCCTTAACAGATATGCATTTATGTTACATTTTTTATACAATTTTCTTTTATTCTAAAGTCTGCTGACTTCTTTATTTCAAAACACATCTGGATACAGTAATGAAGCAAATTAAAATTTACTTTGTTTTATAATGACCTAAATCATGAACTTTCACAGCCTGTAAATTACTGAACAGAAAATTGTTTGGTGAAACTTGTGGTGAACAGTACAACAGTGGAATGAACCAGAGTGAAGTGATATATTGTTAACTTTTTTTTTTTTACATAAAAATATAAGTGTGTCATGCATTCAGACTCCTTTACTCGGATGCCCTTAAATAAAATCCTGAGCACTGATTGTCGTCAGAAGTAACCCAATTAGTTAATAGAGTGCACCTGTGTGCGTTCTAATCTCAGTATAAACACAGCTGTTCTCTGAAGCCCTCAGAGGTTGTTAGAGAACATTAGTGAACAAACCGCAAACAGGTCCGGAATAAGGTTGGGAAGTATTTTAAAGCAGGATTTTGAAAAAAAATTAAAACTATATAAATATCGGGCAGAACACTGTTCAGTCCATACTTGCAAAATAGAAAGAATACCAGATCCATCTATACCGACAAGCTAGTTAAGGGTATAATTAATCAGAGATGAAGTGAATATACCCATGGGAACTCTGGGAGAGCTGCAGAGGTATGTAACTCTGGTGGGAGAATCTATTAAAGGGACAACTAAAGGTTAGGATCTCTACAAATCTGACCTCTGTGGATGGGTGGCAAGAAGAAGGTCGTCGTTGACAGAAAACCAAAAGAGGCCCTATTTAAATTTTGACATAAGCCATGTAGAGGATCAAACATCTGGAAGAAGGTGTATTGCACAATCTCCAGTGTTGGGAGTAATGCATTACTAAAGTAATGAGTTACAGGAATAGATTACTTTTTTCAGTAACTGAGTCATCTAATGCATTACTTACAAAATATACGGCAATATATTACTAGTTAAAATTTCAGTAACTCAAGTTACAAATGCATTTTAAATTGTTTTTCTGGCCAACGAATGCAAAAGACCAAATCAAGCTGGATATGGTAGAAGAAGATCCACCATCCACTTCCTGTTGCTCAAAACTAAAAATTAAGATAATCAGGATGGCTGAGGAAAAGATCGACTGTACATTTAAACAGCGGCATTATTCACACTGTTTTCCTAACCATCTGTTGTGAGAATTCAGACATCGGAGTCTCATCTTTGTCAACCATCTTTGTGATGAGCAGTTTCAGCACCTTCTTTTGATTAGATTTAACAAACATTACCATGAAATAGAAGGCATGCTAAAGGAACGTGAGACTTATTTTTAACAAAATAGTGTTAAAAATACAGTATTTGTGGTGTGATGCTTGTGTAAAATGTAAATTGATAAGTTACAGTGGTTAGAAGTCGTGTTAGATATTTAAGATATTTTGCCAAAAGTAACTTAAAGTAGTGTAACTCAGTTAAATTTTTAAGACAGTAATATGTAAGGCAAACATATTAGATTTTTGACATAGTAACTAGTAATGTGAAATATATATATTTTTTAATTCTGTGAAATGACAGCATCATGCCGGGGGACGGCTTATATTCAGCAGGAACGTGGAGCTAAATACAAGAGAGCACTGAACGAAAGAGGCTGAGAAACACTTGGGACAGGGGAGGCTAACCTTTTGGAAGGATGACAATCCTTAACATAAAGCTTAACCAATGAAATAGTTTAATGAAAGAATATTTTGGGAGCTTGGGCTATTTTACCAAGAAGATTGGGTAAAGATGTTTGATCGCTAGATCTCCAAATAAGATAGAGAAAATCCCTAAAATACTTATAGGGGAAATTGCAAAAGATTGTTGTTTTGGAAAGTATTGACTCAGTAGGGCTAAATACAAATATATCCCACTCTTGTTAAATATTTTTTTATCTAAAAATCTTCCTCTTGTCGTCCACTTTTAAATTATTTGTGCTACTTTGTGGTGGTTTGACACAAAAACTTCCCCTAAATAAACTGAGGCTTGATTTTTTTTACCGGTATGAAGACATTCAGGTACCAGCATGTGTATGAAAACAGATGTTGGTAAAATAAAAAAATAAATTAATTGAATCTTTTCATCCTGTTTAGAAATAAAAATATCTGGAAACCTTACTGTTTTGTAGTAATTAACTATGTAAACTTTATTTATATTATGCTGAGCCTGGTTCTGCTTGAGGTTTCTCCCTGTTAAAAGGGAGTTTTTCCTCCATTGTCGCTTCATGCTTGCTCAGTGTGAGGGATTGCTGAGAATTCACGATGCAATCTTCTGTGGTTCTCTAATTCCTAAATTAAACATTGTATTGTAATAACTCTTCTTGTAAAGTGCCTTGAGATGACATCTGTTGTGAAACAGCGCTACATAAATAAACTGAATTGAAAAAATTTAATTGAGAATGAAAACGGCAAAAGAAAACAGCGCAATCAACTAAAACCTAGTCTGAATCAAAGTGTCTCGAGCTGCTTTTCAAAAGAACCAACAGAGTTGACTACATGGATTAGACATGCGGAGTGTGTTCCTCAGTCCATGATGAGAGGCCAGGCCCCTCCGAGTTGTAATATGGGTCTTGGGAACCTTCAGTAGGTTCTGGCCTGAGGACCCAAGTGGGCAGCCAGAACAATAAGGGGTCAACAAATCTGTAATATTTTCAGGGGCCTTTTCATTAAACACTCTACAAGACAAAACTAAGATTTTAAAATCATTTCTAAAATGTACAGGTAGCCAGTGCAAACAGGATAAAACCAGCGGAATGTGTGCCCTTTTGTTGATTCAAGTTAAAACGCCTTGCTGCAGGGTTCAATTGGAAACAGCTAACAGCAGATCTGTTAAGAAAAGAGAATTACAATAAACTTAACGAGGGAAAATTATGCATGAATGATCTATGTAGTTCTAAGATGTGTTGCACAGTTTCTCAATTTTCTTTGTGGCTCTTTCTCCTTTATTCCACACAGACCCGCGCAAGATTGTCATTCAAACGACGTCCGCCCACAAGACAGCATAGGCGGTCAGCTGGAGAGGAGGCAGGTGGTGCTGCGAGTGACCTGTCCCCATCTGAACTGGACGTCCAGAATGAAAATGGGGACAAGGACCAGGTGTTTGAGAATCTAACGGAGGAAGCTGAAGCCAAGCAGCTGGGCAGCGTAAAAGAAGCTGAAAACAAAGAGGAAGACTTTGAACAGATTGAGGCTGAGGTGGCACAGGGTGATCCAGATGATGGAGGGGATCTGGAGCAGGAAGCAGAACAAGACCTACTTGCAGAGGCTGGACAGGAGCCTTTACAGCGTGACGAGCAGAGGGAGGGCGATGTCAAGACAGAAAAGGGGCAGGAAGAGACGCTTAAGGGGGCAAAACAATAAGAAAATGATACTATGTGAACTATAAAAGTGTTTTCTTGCTGGAAAAAGACCATACAAATGAGTTTGTTGATGGTTTCATTAGGGTACCGAACATTCTCAAAAGTTTATCTATTTAATATTAAGGTCTTGCTTTTTTAAATTACTCTGTCTCCCTCTACTGGCTGTCTTTTAGAACAGGTTTTTTGGCGTTGCAGAGTTGTGAAAAGCAGCTGTTTGGAAAACAGCTTTGGAAGCATGGATGATCACAGGAGCTGTTTGTTTAAACTGCAAATTATTTTTTTTTTGCAAAACATTTTTAAAAGGTTCAGGACTTTGATATGAGTTTAGCTTAACATCTGGCGATCTTTCATTTATGCAGTGCACTGAATAATATTAAATGATAGACTGGTTAAAGGCAAAAATACTAGAGATTATAATAGCGCTCTAATTTTGTACATATGTTTGATGTTAAACTAAATCACTTTAAATCACTTTATTATTTACTTAAATACTGTAAATGTTGATTTGCCTCTCACCTTTATTTGTGTGTACAGGTGCTCTGACCCTTTTAATAGTAAAGTAAATTACTTCAATTAAAAAAAAACAAAAAACATAACCTCTTTCAAATTAAAATGCCCTTTACAATTATCAGCATTCCTGATTATGACAAATAAAAAGTCTCAAAAACCTTGGATCATTATCTTGCAGATCCAACTCAATATCAGTTTTCTGGTAGAATCCAGTCATGCATCCTATCATTATCTCCAAGCCTTTCCAATAGAAAACAAGCCCACAGCATGACAGATCTTTCCTCGGATCTGATTGTGGAAATAATGTTTTTTAACTATATTTCTCCTTCATAATCTCATAACTCTGTATGTTCGAGAGTCCATAATCCGATGCATATCAATAATGTTCACTGAGCCTTTAGAAGATAGACTGGCCAACACCATGACAGATCCTCCACTCTCACCATTTCCAATCTACCAGTGGAAATGGTGTGCTTTTGCAACTAATTTCTTCTCTGTTTTACCAGTTTTTAAGGTAAAATATCAGCATTTTAAAGATGACTTGATGCGGTTTTAAAAATGTGCAAGATTCTATGCATTAAAAGGTTCTAAATGGCCTCTGAAAGAGAAATATCGATCCTCCACGCCACCTATCAGTGGAAATGAGGTCATTTTCAAAGTCCTTTTCTAACCATTTGTTGAAAGCCATACAACTAGTTGGCCCTGCGATGGTGTCCAGTGGTTATTAATGCAACCTACAAACCACAAGATGGAACTATTAGGGCTGGGCAATATATCGATTAATTTAATTTTGTATTTATCAAGATTTAATTTTTAGATTATTGAACAAAAACTATATATCATCATTGCAACTTTTGGGTTTCCATAGTTTTATGGACCTTCCATCTTGTTTTAAAAGCATTTTCTACAGCATGTATTTATTTAAATTTTGAATTCAGGTCTACTTCAAGAGGGGATGATTCAAATAAAGGTTTTTCTTTTCAAGCATATAAAGAAAAAACAAAACAATCGATCCATATCAAAAATCAAATGTGACATGAAAAAAAGATTTAATTTTTAATCCACATCGCCGAGCTCTAACCGTTGTTTTTTTCTGAAACATGTCTGAGGACATGTTCAGCATTTAAAAAAACATATTTAAATCAAGAATAACATGTGACATCTTCTATTAGGACACAGGAATATTAAGTATTGACAAAAATAGTGAGTTGTTCTATATCATGATTAATAGCGATAGACTGCATATTGTGATTTATATTATAAATAAAATTATGATTTTTTTTAAATGTCCCTATTGCCCAGCCCTACTATTTGTCGCATTTTCTAAAATGTATTATCATTAAGTGTTTAAATGCAAATCTTTCTGAAGGAAGCTGTTTTATAGCTCCAAAGTCAAACTTGAGCACAATGCTGAATTAGAGGTAGAAAGTTGGAACGGATTCCAAATTTAAGATAAAGGGTTAAGACAGCAAGATATCTAATACACACTATTAACATACAAACACAGTTCAGGTTGTTTAGATTTAACTTAGCCTCTTGAATACAAATTCTACATGAAACACGTAAGCTGATTTAAGAGAAAACTAGTTACATATTCAATTTATTAATAACATAAAGCAAATTCTCTGTACATATGTGCATATGTGAGAAACACTGGTTAGTTGTAATGTCTGTCAGAATTGTATGGTAATGTAAAATAAATAATATACATTACTCACAAAAACTTAGGGATATTGGGCTTTTGGGTTGAAATTTATGGAAAACGATACGATATTATAGAATGAATAGGACATTTTTTATCGTAATTTCCTCTTCTCTAAGAATGTATCGAAAAAAGAAAAAAAAACTGGTGGTTATGCAGCCACAAAATGAATAAAAGTAAATAAATAAAAAGATCTCAACATCAAAATAAGGTGATGTGCCTTTGAGCATCAATTACACCTTGAAAGCGATGTTTCATTCCACTACTCACAAGCTGACTTGAGTCCCACTCTTCTTGAAGGGCGGCTCTCAGGTCTTGTGGTCCTGAGGCACAGAGTTACTAGCCTGTACACTACAACTCAGATTATCTAATATATATATTTTTATGGGATTTAGGACTGGAGTAAGGGAAGACAGTTTCATTCGAGGCACCCCAGTTTCCAGCAGCTGTTACCTAATAATGGAAACTTGATGAGCTGAAACATTGTAAACATGAAGATGAAATTAGGCCCCAGTTGTTCATCCAAGGGCACAACAACTGGGATGTCACTGTACCACTCACTAAGTGTAGGTTAGTTCTGTATAGACTATAAGCTCATCTGGTGACAGTGGTTCATGCACAGTGCTCTCCAACGTTGTTTGAAGCCCAAATTTTTCCTCATCGTGAATCGACTTTGATTAGAGAACAGCACTGGTCCTTTGTCTAGAATGAAGGCGGAGGTGTGGTCAGGTACTTGATCCACCTTCCTGTTCTGCAGGGCACAATGAAGCAGTCATCAGCTTGGGATGTGGCCAAAGGACGTCTACCTCTATGCTTTCTGTGACTCTTCCAGTGTCTCTGTTGTAACCTGCTAATGGCACTCTGTGGCACTTCAAGCTAAGTGTCCACTTCCTTTTGAAAATGTCCCGTTTGAAAACCCACATTGGCGAAGAACTGCTGATCAGTGGTTAGGTGTCGTCTTTTCTCACGGTGTCAAAATGCAAACAGCGTGATGATGATGACTGTTTAAATACCCGTTCTGACTGAACCAGAAAACGTATTGGTCAATTCATGATTCGAAGACTTGTCGTGCTTTTTGTTACAAAACAGCGAGTTTTGCAGAAAGTACTGAAATATTGGGATGTTGAATATGTGTATTTAGAAGCTTAGAAATGGTCACATTAAGTTCTCCCGTCACAATTATAGTTAATTTTAGCTTTGACCTGAAATTTCACCAAAAAGCTAAAAATCGTAAACTTTTTGTAAGCAGTGCTATATTTCATGCCTCTTTGTGCTTTCAGTTTATGAGGGTTTGCGTTTCCTTCAAACCTAAATAACGTTTGGCAATGTCACACATTTATGCATACATTCTAAAATAAAGTTGTGTTTCTATCCTAAGCAAATACATTCCTAAGCAAATATTAAGAAAACGGAATCATTTAACATGCTTGTAGCTCCCAGTCAGACAAAGATGAGCCTTACTGATGGTTTTAGCTGCTTCCTTTATTTGAATTGTGTCTGTTTTGTTTTGAAGCTTCAACCAACGTAAGAGCTGAATTGGCACACAAACAAAAGAACAAATTACGATACCTTATATTTATAAGAAACAAGCAGACACCCTTTCTAAACACAATAACACATTTCGTTACCTTGTTGCTCCTTTCTGACCAGTGCTAAAACCTTTAACTTTATATTTCACCGTGATTTTCTTTTTACTTTATCCGGGTTTCTTGTGTACTTCCGTTCAGGTAACCAAACATGTCCTTCAAAATAAAATACATTTCCTTTAAGCGGAGATTACAAAATAAAGTACAAAAGAAATGGCATTTGCCTCCTTCAAATTACAATATCCCTATCTAACAGCCATTACAATGCTATTATTGCAAACTTTGGGTGCTAATATTCATGAGTATTTTGTTCATATGGAGAATCACCAGTGATTTGTTTTTTAAAGCTGGCATAGATCAAATATGTCCGGTTGTTAATCCTGGAATCTGCTGATGTCTCTGTTCCAGTTTGAGGTCACAGCCTCGAAGTTTCAGATGAACTCTGAAGCTACTGGAAGTCAGACTTTTCACAACTTCTCTAGTTCTGATTTTAGATTCTTTTCTTTTTTTTAAGAGTTGAAGTTCCTTCTTAATGTTTCTGTGGTTTGCAGTTGCCTCATCTATCACTCCAGCCGTCTGTTTTTAACCAAAACAAGGGTTCACATTAACCAATTTGTCTGCCTTCTCACACATGACATTTTTCTATAGGTAGCCTATATACTACTACCAACAACAGATTACTCTGTTTCTAACTGCATTATGTTCTGGGTTGTCTTCACAGTCTGCCCTGGCTGTCTTGTCTGTTCAGCAATCCATCTAAAAAAATAAAATCAGTTAATTATATATAAAAATCCTGAAAAAAATTGTTTTTGCATACTTTTGGACATAACTTTAAAACCCTTACTTTGATTTGCACAAATTATAAAGCAAGAAGGCGCCTAAAATTCATTTTAATTAAGCAGTATAACATAGGAGTTATTTCAGTTTTTCTTTGAGCTTTGCACTAAGCTATATTAACTGTACAAAATATGTAATCTAGTGGTATCATCTAGCAAAGGTAACATATTTGGTGTTTCAATGCTTTTAACAACAGGTTCAGAGTAAAACCTTAATCTATGAGGGTCTAAAGGCCTTAAACTGCAGGAAAAAAGAGACAAGTATCAAATTATCTATGGCCTTTGTCATAAACTTAAAACATAAAAATAATAAATAAAACTCGACAATAACAAAAAACAAGTTGTAATTTCCTAATTTAAAAGGAAATGATATTTTAAAAATGGCAATACATTTAAAATTTTTTATTCAAATTACATATAAAAATTGTCAGCAAAAGGAAGCAAGAAGTGCTCCAGGTAAGCATCCATGTTGACTTTGAATTCATCAAACCTGGTCGACCAATACCAGCATAATACATGGCTCCCTAAATTGTCACTAACTGTGGAAAAGTTGCTCTGGACCTCAGTCAAATCCTCTGCTTTTCTCCACTGTTCTGACTGTGCAACATTAATTTCCAAATAAGAAAATTTACGTTGATCCTCAAACAGTCGAGTCCATTTCCTCGTCTTCTGAAGCTCTATGTGGTTCAAAGTGGCTTAACACAATGCTGTGATTATCTGTGAATATCCACTTTCTACCACACTTTATTTTTCTTCTGCTTAACTCTCCTTTTATATACTGTAATAAAGTGAACAGCCAGTTTCTTAAGCAATGGAAATTTGTGGTTACCTTCCAATATAGACACAGATACTAGAGATTGCAAAAGACTACTACTAATTTTGTATGGTATGTAGGCTATGATGTTAAACTGAATCAATTCAAATTGATTTCTTATTTACTTTAAAAATACGGTATGTTGCTTTATCTCTCACTTTAAATTGTTTTCAACAAAATGTACAGGTGTTCTGACACTTTTAAATATTAAATTACTGCCATTTTGCACAAAAAAAACAAAAAAACTTTCAAATTAGAGTGCCCTACACAATTAATAGCATTCCTGGTAACGACATAAAAATCAACAACATCAAAAGCCTTGAATCATTATCTTGGTGATAGATCAAACTCAATATCAGTTTCCTGGTAGAATCCACTCATGCATTCTATCACTACCTCCAAGGTCTTTGCAATAGAAAAAAAAGCCCACAGCATGACAGATCCTTCCCTGGACCCCCGTGAGGAAGAAGTGATGTAGGCTGAACTGTCAAATAATTAATCTTCAATGGCAAAGTGTGTTTTACTGTACCTATTAAGTATTCTAGTTTTCTGAGAAAGTAAATTCAAAGTTTTGTTTAACTGCAAGATCTAATCACCAAAACTAAAAGAATGTGAGTTACTTGCTGTGCTGAACAGAAATTTACTTTACAATTAAATTTAAATTATTTAGATGCACCAGGCTGCATTGATCCACTGAAAACGAAACAATGGTTCATATTTCCAGCCTGTCTTACACATAAGCGCGGAGTTGTGTCACAGTGTTGCTTCATGAGGTGAAGAGCTTCCGCACCGCCTCCAAGATCCTGGGCCATATTTTGCTTCGGGAAAAGTCGCCCGTCAACAATTTAGCCGAAACTGAAAGAACACACCTGTCAGCTTGTCCCAGAAAGGAGGAGCAGGGAAAGAAGACGGTTCAACCCAAACTCCGAAAGAAAACCCTCTCTTCAGCTATTTAATTAAAATAAAAAAAACTCGTCGTTTGTTGTCGGCGAGAACTTTATTTTACTTTTTGAACCGGGACTGAGACGTTTACGGACCCACGGAGAGTACATATTTGTTCAGCTGACAGTGTTTGACGCTTCCGGCATACTCGGTGAAGAAGGACACAGAATCAACCTGGGTAGATGGAGTTGGACAAATGTACGAAAAGTTCACATCTCGTTACGGTAAGTTAACAGAAAGATGAGATATTTGAAATTACGATGCCTTTCAGTTCTCTCGTCCGTAAACCTCTCGGGCAAGAAACGTAAATAAAATATTAAATTATTGTACTACATTTTGTTAATGTAAATTATCTGTTTTGTAGAAATATTTGACAGTTTAACAAATTGTAGGATATGTCCTGTCAAATTGGCAGGTGGGGGCGTGGAAGCAAGCAACCCCGATCATTTCAGTCTCAAGTGTTTCTTATTAGGCCTATCATGTGCCACCATATGACACATTTCTTTATTTTGTCATTTTTCTGAGTGTCTTAGCTTGCTTTGAATTTAGGCTATAATAAAAACTTTTTTTCAAATACTTTTTTTTTGGACAAAACATGAAAAAGATAATTGCCTGCCAAAAGTAGGTTATGTAAAGAAAGACACCTAAAGCATATTCAAAGCCAAAAGTCTGGGATCATTTTAAAGCTTTAACTACAAATCACAAACTTGCTGTATTTCGTGTTTTTTTTATTTTTTATATGGAAATGTTCATTAAAATTGTTTGGTCTTTTTTTTCATTTAGAATGAATGTTGGGATATTGTCTTGTGTTAGTCCTTTTATTCAGAGAAAGGTAATGTTTCTTCCAAGAGAATCTGTTTAATCATTAAAAATCTCAAAGAAAAAACATTTTTTTAACATGAAACCTTAAAGTTAAAAACAAATGTATGCCTTGCTGGGCTAATTATGTGCTTGCATATCAAAATCACTAATACGTGATAACAGCGTCATGAAACCCCTCAGGATTTGTTTTTGTTTTTGAACTTGGAGTGCCACCATTTTTTGTAAACATTTAGGGCCCTATCACACCTCACCTGCTTACTGGATTGATAATTTATAATTAAACGAAGACTGCAACAAAAATAGGTATTTTGCTAACAGTGACTATTTCCTGTAAACTCTTAGGAAACGGATGGTCAAGATGGTTTTCCTGATGCTGTAGCAGCTAGATTAATTTCACAGGTGAGTTTTTATCAGTGGTGGTCTGTTGTTGTTTTTTGTCTACTTGTTCTTATTTTATTGTTCACAGTTTGACAAGAGTAAACGTAGCTCATGAATATAAGCTATTAGATTATCAGTTTACTATTTGCCTTTTTTGTTATTTGACAACATTTATACAGCACACTTTTAACACAAGGCATCTCAAGGTACTCTATGAGTAGATATAGTTATAAGCCTATACAGACTAGAGACACCAACAAAAGAAATTGAACAAAAAATACAAAATGATTTTAATATACTGTAAATAAAAAAGGAGAGTACACCCTTTTGCAGTTGGAAAGTAGCCAAAAACCAAACGTATAGCCTACTCCAAACCTGAGGTAATTTAACACAGGATTGGGTTTAACAGCCTAGTGGATTAGGTTTTCAACCCAAAAAATGGGTTAACATGACTGATATGTTGAAAATACAAATGAGTTGGATAAAATGATTTGCCCAAAACCGTACTACTAAACATGTAATTTCTGGGTGAGAATAGTTAGTTCTTTATGTAGGAATATTAATCAGTCCGCCTTGAGAATTTTAAATTTAAATAGTACAATTAACCCCGATTCTACAGTATGGAGTTAACTAAACATATTCTTCCTGTGCAAATCTCCTAAATGAAATACATTAAATCGATATACACATAAAAAGGAGAATGTGGAAATATAATTGTAGGAAACATAAAGTATCAAAAAATAATGCTTTCTAAGCCTGGACCAACAGTTTTTATAAAAGGGTTTTGGCAAAGTGGGAATTTCAAACATTGCATCAGCTTGCTATTCCTAATTAGCATATAAAAGGCTAATAATACCATAGGTGAACAAACCTTTAGTTTGAGCTAAACTCATCAACACAAACTCCCTTTTTAAGGAAACCTAAAGCAGAAATAGTAGACCATAGTTTCTTAGCCTCTAGCTAGAATTAACTTGTGCTACTTAGCAGGTAAAAGGCTAAAATATTCTAGAGTTAACAAACGTGTGAGCTAATCTCAGCAACCCCCAATTCCGAGCAAATTTAAATCAGACATAAAAAAGCTTTTTTATCTGCTTGTATTGTCTTTATGAATGAATGTGGTCAAAGTGAGATCAAAGTGCTTGTAATGTTGATCCATTAGATAATGAAATGACACTGAAATCCACCATTCTTTTGGTCAGGAAAATAACTGTGATGGTGGGGAAACAGCAAATGGGAATATACCACAGCGGCAGAGCATGGAGCGTCATAAGGTATGATTGTAGTGTTGTTCCTCATGTTCTTTTTGTTCTTAATTCTTGCTATAATTACAGTGAAGCCCCATTTTAACAAAAAAACAAAAACAATCTGCTTTCAGAATAACTTCTTCAAAGACGGGAAAGTGAAAAAATGGATTGCTGCCATCTTTTTGGTTCTCCTCATAACTATTGTGATTATCATCTCTGTTTTCGTATGCTCTGGTAGGAAGTCTTACTTTTTGTTGCACGAATATAATATATTTAAATGCAAAATACACAAAACAATGATTTTTATCTTGATTGCATGAGGACCACACTTCTTTGTGTGGTTTACTAATTGTAGTTCATTTTTATCGATGCAGTGTTTTAACTTTATGTGTCTGGTACTTTTTTCTTTTTTCTTTAAACAGAATACAAAGATGATGAAGATGAAAAATATGACAAATCGCAGTTTAAGCTACAACAGAAATTTAACGGGAGCTTCCAGATGCCTTATTCATTAAATGAAGTCACAGAACTTGATGATGTTCAGAAAAAGGTTAGTGATGTTGTCACCAAAATAATGATTATTATTATCCCGCTTCATTTGGTAGATGAAAAGCCAGATTGATACACAATGATATGGCAGCTGCTTGTGCTCTTATGTCTATTTTCATTTCTCTCCTTTTATGAGTAAAGAGGTGGAATCATTTCAAGTCCTGAAAAAAAATGTAAACTGTCAGATATTTACAATAAAAAATAAATAAAGAAGTAAAGCCAAGTTTAAAAAAAATATTTTCCTTTTGCATGATAATCATAATTCTGTGTTTAATTTATATCGGCTTCACATGCACAGGTATCAGTGTTTATGTCTGGACTCCTGTCTCTATCCCCCACTCCCACCCATGTCTCTGAGAGCGTTTTTCTTTGAGTGTCATAGCTCCTGTCATTTCCAAATAGATCTGTTACACTCTAGCTAATCTTCCATTTCTTTTGTAACATTGGATTTTACAAAGGCGCAGCTCCCATAAGCTTTTTTTATTTATTTTTTTGTCAGAGAATCTATTGTGAAACTGCTTTTCTGCTCTGAAAAATAATGAAAGGCAGATTATAATTTATTGATGTTTAATGCCTTCAGAAAAAGGTTTTTGGCTTTAAACTATATTTGATATGCTATATTTATTTACAGTTCAGAGTACGTGTTATGGCATAGATCAATTTTCCTAAAATGAAATAGATGGACTTCTCATTCAGCTAACTGTAGTGGCAACTGTTTTATGCAGAAGTAGGTCTAGTGCAGAAATAAAGACGTTCCTAAGATTAGATACAGTCTACATTCATGTCTTGTAACTTTTATTTCAGATTGAGACTGCCTAGACTGGCTTAACTATCCAAATAACTTTCAACATTCCTTTTGTTTCCTTTTGCATGTTTCTACCTGCCCCTCCCAGCTATCCAACCTCTATGAATCCTCCCCTGCTCTTGGCCGTTTCTTCCAAGCGGCAAACACGTCTCGTCTTGGGTAAATACAAAACCAGCTCAGTGGTTATGCGCTAAAGTTTTCAATGTGTTGCGTGAAACGTGTTATGCTTTGTGCTGAAGCTAACTGGTTCTTCCCTCTCTCTGCAGGCCTGATCCTTCTGTCGTACAATACAAACTGACATTTGTCTTTCCAGAGGAGCAGGAGATAGAGCTTAGAAACTTTACTCTTAGCTGGGAGATGGTGTACAGCGTGTTCAGGCAGTTCCTTTATGACCACGAGGAAGACAAATCACACAGTATGTTCATTGAACCAGGTTCCTTAAAAATGGACCCATGCAATAATGAAAGCTGTTGAGAAATCAGTTGCTGCAAAACCACCTAAACCTGATTTCCTGTCCATGATCTTTAATTTAATTGCCAAAAGACTGTTGACTTGTCGGCTGTTTTTCACCACAGAAACTGAACCACTGCCCCATATTTCAGGATGGCCATGTGAATGTTGTCACATTCGCAAATTGGACATCTAAATAACCAAAAAACAAATGCATTGTTGTTTTACATTTAACATAGTTTGTTGTTTATAGTGTAATTTTGATTTTATTGTGTATTGCCATTGCTGTTGAGCTCTAAAGTTTTTTTTTTTTTTCTTAAAAGCTTGACTGTTGTAAATTTACAGTAGAGTGAAAAAGTATTTGGCAGCCATGGACTGTGCATGTTGCGCCGCTTAAAAAGATGACGTCTGTAATTTTCATCATAGTTACAATTCCACTATGAGAGACTGGTTAAGAAAAAAGCAAACAGAAAATCACATGATATTTCCTGTTACGTATCCTATTCATTCTTTCCACAAGACAGATCAGTCGTCCTGTCCCCTATACTGAAAAGCAGTCCTAAAGCATTAATGTTTCCACCCCATGCTTCACAGTGAGTACAGTGTTCTTGGGATGCAACTCGGCATTATTCCCTCTCGAAACCCAGTGAGTGGTATTTTGGTCTCATCTAACCACATGATATTCTACCAGTCCTACTCTGGATCATCCAGACGGTCTCTGGAAAACTTGAGATAGGTCTGGAAAGGTGCGGGTGTAGTGCATTCAGTATTTTAATCCATGACAACGTAGTGTGTCATAGTAACCTTTATATCTTTGATCCCAGCTCTCACTAGATTATTGGTCAGCATACCCCTGTGTAGTTTTGGGCTCTGTCCTCACCATTCTGAAGGTCTTATGTACCCCACAAGATGAGAGGAATATTGTCAGTTATCCATTTCCTAATAATTGCTCCAACAGTTGATCTGTTCTCACCAAGCTGCTTGTCTATTGTAGATTGGCTCATCCCAGTCTTGTGCTGGTGTACAATCTTGTCCCCGTTGTCCTTGGACAGCTCTCTGGTTTTGGCCCCGGTGGAGGTTGGAGTCTTGACTTTGAAAATGTGGACAGGTGTCTTTTATACAGATGACAAGTTCAAACCGGTCCCATTAATGCAGGTAACGTGGAGGTTAGAAGAGCTTCTTAAAGAAGGCGGCCAAGGTTCTTGCTTGTTTGTTTGTAGGTGCTAAATACTTATTTTCTACACCACAATACAAGTAAATTCTTAAAAATTACACAACGTGATTTCGATTTTTTTCTTTCTACATTCTGTCTCTCACACTTGAAGTATACCTATGATGAAATTACAGACCTCTCATTTTTAAAGTGGGACAAGTTGCAAAATCTGTGGCTGCTATACTTTTTGGACCACCGTATATATGTTGTACAAAGGGGGAAATGGTTTTAACCTGCTGCTAGAACTGTTTATACACACTCCTAAAGCATGATCAGGCATAATTTGCAAACTAACTGTATTTACGATGAATTTGCCTAAAATGCAACAAACACTAGATTAATCAGCAGCAGAGAGCCAAAGGATTTGTTTTTACTTTACAAGGTATGAAATATCTTAATGTGACTTGTTTTTTTTAAATGTCTACTTTGTGTTATATATAAAAATGTTCGCCTGTTTAATTATATTCAATTGCTTTTTCTTTTGCATAGCAATATTTTTTTATGAACAGCAGAGGGCGCAGGTGTGCCTCCCACTAAATTTTTCCAGTTTATGATAGCACACTACTTGTCAATGAATAATGCCTTGAACAAACACAGTGGCCTGAGTTCATCAATTTGCACACATTTTTGTAAACCTTATATCCACATGCTTGATCTAACGAAATATTTTATAGAAATATTTTAGGTGTAGGCCTACTGTGAAGTCTAAAGTGTAGTTTTGATCGTCATTCATTTTCAGTTAAATTAATTAGTCCCTACTCCCTACTTAAACTGAGAACTTCACTGGGCATTTATTGTGACCTTCAAAAGGTCATGTTTTATAAGTGGAACGGTTTGGTTAAACATTGTTCTGGCAAGGCAAGGCTGTTTATTCAGCTGTAAAATCTCTAGATTTTTTTAAACACAGTTTACTTTAGTACAACTCCAGACTGTAACATATATTTTACCTTACAATGAAAAATGCCACTTTCAACCATTTAAAAAGGATTAGCTGTAATTTTTGCAGTTCAAGAGTTAAAACAGTAGAGGAGGAGAAATCAACGTCTCTTTCCTGCTCCAGGCCTGTTCACACTTAGCTCTAAAGTGCCCCAATGCATGCTAGTGTTTCTGGCCTGTTGACACCACCAGCACTACATCATCTACTTAAAGCAAAGATGAGACCTCAAGGTTAAAGACATGTACCAAAACCATGTGGAATACTGAATTATGATCTGATGAAAACAAAGTTGAAATTTAGCAGAAAGTATTATGTGGGGGTCACCTGTAGAAACACAGAGACTGATAGATTTGCAAGGTAGAGTGGACCAATATTGTTAGGTGAAGATGTAGGATGCTAATGGAATTGTACCAAAAAAGACTGAATGCAGAAATGTAAGAAAAAGGATATAATTATGTGCAAAGTTCTGCAACTAAGTTAATTAATTTTTTGATACTTTTCCTACGCAGTGTTTTGGTTTTAGACTTCTGTGAAAGGTAAAGAATGTCCGTAACAATCGGCTGTTCAAACACATGCTACTTCAGTTATGTACGTGGTTTTGAGGCCACCTTTGGCCAAAGATTAATCAATTTGTAATCGTATAATCAGACCTGTGGTATGACATCTTGGACACTCAGGAGGGCCATTGCTCCCCCTGACCCTCTCTTGGAGTCCCTGCTTCACAAAAAAAATAATTTCCTTTCAAAACAGAAAGAAATGCATTTGGAACGTTCTTGCAAGAATTAACAGAATGCCAGTGTGCTAAGTCAATAGTAATGACCTTTGAGGAGATATGGTTGCTATCCACCAGTTTGAAAATGGTATATTTCCTCTGAACAAGGGGTGCCCGAATCCATGTTTAACAAGCTACCATTCTGTAACTTTTAGATGCATTCCCTCTGCAACACAGCTGAATCAATTAAATAACTCGTAACGAGACTTCTGCAGAGCATAAAACATGCTGATGAAGAAATCTGTCCATTTGAAACTTGAAATCTGTCCATCTGTGCAACTTTAGCGATCCATCTAAAAGTTGCACGACAGAAGCCCTTAAAGTCCAGACCTGAGCACCCAGGCTGTATACAGTCCAGTCCATTACTCTGCAGTTGTGCGCTTCTTCATATTGTTCTGTAAAATAAGACCCTGATACATGTCTCTGGAGTTTACAGTTGTAATGTGACAAAATTCATGAATACATTTGTAAAGGCACCGTACAAAATTCAAACGTGCTGGAGGTTAGGTTGCTTTATATTTGAACTTTTAATCAAAAAGTAACATGCTGTAGATTAATTTAAATTGAGAAGTTTTTACCTCAGCTTTCAGCGTAACCATTGCTGTTTGCAATAAGGCTATCAAAGCTCAACTCAGTTGAGTAAATCTGGCTTTGGGTGGCTGACAATTCTCAAAATAGGATTGACAATCAATGTCAATGTTGATCTTGCACCGCTGCCAAAGAATTACACACATTCACGTCAATAATTCAAGGTGACCAGGAGTAAATGAGGTGAGGAGTCTGAAAGAGTAATTTTAAATATTTTTTTTTTTTTTTTCAGTTTTGAGATATACAACCGGATTATCTGCATGGTTGAAAGCTGGATTTTTTTACTGTCTCGCCATATGGAGAATTTGCTTGGAGATCTTTTCAAATCTTCAATGTCCAGTTGGTAGCTTTGTGAAGTTTAAGGTTTTTTTTTTTTTTTTTTACAAAGAACTTTGTATTTATCCTACATGAGACAAGAATCTAGAAACTTGATTTGTTTTTGCCCATTATTTGTAGAATAGTTCAGGTTTTGTTTAGCCAGATTGCAAGCAGAATAGCTGTTAGAATCTATTTTCTTGACAGATTATAAACTAGATTTTGGTCTGTAGTTTGGCAAAGTGATAATAAGAAGTAAATACACTTTGATCTAAACCAGTCTATTATATCTCTGACTGTACATTTGATGCAGATGACAAACTATTGATTTCTATACTCTGATCAATGCTGCCCTTTCCAGGCAAGTCAGTGTAGGTAGATGTCTTGATAGGTTTGCTGTTGTGGCATGCTCTTCCTTTGCATTTTTTCCTTATTCATTGAATACTGCTCCATGAGATGTTCAAAAGTTAGAATATTGTTTAATAGCTTAACCTTTACTTTTCCACTACTTTATGCCTGACATGTCTGGTGTGTTTCTTGTTCTTAATATTGTTTGTTAACTAATATGCTTTAACAAAATTTGAAAACTTCACTAAACAGCTGCTGGTATCCTGACATTAAATTAATTTACAGGGAGAGTTATTTTACAAGTAGGGTGAGTTCCAAAGGCAACCATCATTAGAGAAAAGGGGCTGAATACAAATGCACGCAAAACTTTTTGGACATTTCTCAAGGACATTTCAATTGAACACAACTGGATTTGGTAATTTGTCTTGGAAAACGTTTCACCTCTTATCCAAGAGGCTTCATCAGTTCATGCTCGCCGCTGACCATGCTGGTACTGGTCCAACTAACTGGTGTGGAGACCCAGCAACTTAACCTCTTCGAGGGCTTTTACAAGACTGATTATGTCATTGGATCCTTTGTGCTCCACGTCTTAACGACGGTCGTTGGGGTGTCGCCTATTGGTGGAGGTTAGGTTTTGGCTTCATTAGTGCCCTATTGTGTTATAACGACAGTTGTTGGTGTCACAGTTGTTTTTCTTATTAGAGGTAAAATTGTTGAGTCTCCTGGGTAGGGATGAAAGGGCAGCATTGTAAATTGGAGATAGGTGATGTCTCAGGCCTCCTCCTCTGTTTAGCGATGGTTTCTCTACTTTTACATAGATGGCTTCTTTTACTCCTCTTTCAAACCATCTGTCCTCTCTGTCTAATATCTGGACATTGCTGTCCTCAAAGGAGTGGGCTTTCTCCTTGAGATGTAAATGAACAGCAGAGTCCATGCCTGAGGAGTTAGCTCTCCTGTGTTGGGCCATGCGTTTGTACAGTGGTTGTTTGGTTTCACCAATGTAGAGGTCCTTGCATTCTTCATTGCATTGGATTGCATACACCAGGTTGCTTTTGTGTGCGTGTGGTGTTCTGTCCTTGGGATGTACTAGTCTCTGTCTGAGTGTGTTGCTGGGTTTGAAATACACAGGGATACTGTGTTTGTTAAAAATCCTCCTGAGTTTTTCAGAAATCCCAGACACATATGGAATGACTACATTGTTTCGTTTGTTTTCTTTTTCTTTTTCAACCACTTTGTTGGCTTTCCTTCTGGAACTAGCTGCAGTTTTCACAAAAGTCCAGATGGGGTAACCACAAGTTGTGAGGGTGTCTCTCACGTGCTTGCGTTCTTCCCCTTGGGCCTGTGAGCTGGTGGGTATGTTATAAGCTCTGTGTTGCAGGGTCCTGATAACACTAAGCTTGTGTTCCAGTGGGTGGTGTGAGTCAAAAAGTAGGTATTGGTCTGTGTTTGTGGGTTCGATTGATTGATTTGATTTGATTTTTGGATTTTTATTTTTCATCTTTTGATTAAATTTGTTTCACTTCAAACTTCACCAATGAAGTTTGTGGTCATAACATGAAACAATAACAAAAGTGTTCAAGCAGTATTATGGTAATACTTTAATGCAATTCTGTTCAACTTTTTTGAATGCTGCTTTATTAATCCTAAGTTTGCACTGTGTTCTTGTAATGATGTTAAACAGGTTGGTTTTTATTAAGTAAAAAATTGAGTATCAAGCTAGGAGAACCCAGGGGGCGCTCGTGTGCCGTAACGGAGTAGGTCGCACTTCAGTGGAGCTCCGTGTAAAATCCTCTTGTTTTATTGAATATATACTGCAGCAATCGTTTCTTTATGCCAGAGTGAAACATTTTAGTTGTATTTTAGTCTAGCGGGATCATCTTCAATTCGAACATGCAAAGGAGCAAAACTCAAAGCCAGAAAAATGCATCCTCTGCTGAGGCTGGCAACAAAGCAATACTAGCCACTTTTACAAAGCAAGGAGAAGAGCAGCTACCACTTGTATGGAACTTTTAAGCTGCCAACACTCATCTCAACGCCAAGCATAACGACTTAGAAAGACGCTCAAACAGGCCCAACATTAAGATTGTTGGTATCAAAGTGGGTGAGGAAAATGGCCGCCAAGCTGAGTTTGTGTCTGAGCTGATTTCAAAGATACTTGGCCAAGAAAACTTCAGCAAACCGGCCAAAATAGTCAGAGCTCATCGGAGCCTAATGCAAAAGCCAAAAGAAAAGGAGCCACCCAGGGTCATCATTGCAAAGCTTCATAACGACAGAGACATGATGAACATTCTACAACTAAGCCGTAAGCGTGCACCGCTTAGCTACAAGGATGAGAGGGTGTCAATATTTCCCGATTTCACTGCAGAAGTTACAGCACAACATCAAGCCTTCAACAGTGTTCGGAATAAGCTGGCAGATGCTGGAGCCAAGTGTACCATACGCTTTCTAGCCAAACTTCCGGTGACCTATAACAAAACAGTGAATGTCTTTGACACACCAGCGGCTGCAGAAAGGTTTGCCTATTCTATCACAATGACAAAGAGGAAAACTAGCTGTTGGTGTCTGTCATACTTTTATTTTAATGCAGGGTAATCAGTCCAGTATGTTCGGAGGGAGTCCTATTACTTTTACATCCTGGAACTGTGGAGGTTTTGGATAAGGCTCTTAAGCAGGGTAAAGTATTTTCATATTTAAAGTCCTTGTCATCAGATATTACTTTCTTACAAGAAACCCATATCGGCCCAACTGATCAGAGGAGATTGAGAGCTGTTTGGATGTCACAAGGAAAGCAAGAGGTGTACCTATTCTTATTCGTAAAACTATTCCATTTATATTTAAGTCCATGATAACTGACCCAGGTGGAAGATACCTTTTTGTCTCTGGAACAGTGAATTCTGTACCACTGTTCCATTTGAATATTTATGCTCCCAATTTTGACAGCCCTGAATTTTTTGCAAACTTTTCAATCTTGCTGCGGAACATAACACTCACGATATAATTATTGGAAATTTCATTTGTTATTTAGATCCTCATGCTCTTCTGCTAAAGCAGCTTCACAATGGAAGTCTGTACCTGCACTTAAAAACCTGCTTAAATCACTAGATATAGTTGATATATGGAGACATCAGCACCCCGTAAACCGTGAATACTCTTCTTTTTCATCTGTGCATGGTAGCTTTACCAGAATCGATAACTTTTTAGTTAATGCCAGACTAACATCAAGAGTCATCAGCTCCACATACCATAACATCTTAGTCTCAGACCATGAGCCTCTGACCATGAGGATTGATTTTAATCTCCGTGCACGTCAGTACAACTTGAATTTTAACCCCTCACTGAACTAAGATAATTGTTTTCAAGAATACATCTCTACAAGGATGTCAGACTTTATGCTATTTAATGACAATGGCTGTTTCAGACTCAACCCTTTGTGTGTCCTTTAAAGTTGTTGTGAGAGATCATATCCTATCAGTCAGCAAGTAAAAAAGCTGGGCAGAAGCGTCTCTGAAATTGAAACTGAACTTACTGCGCTGGAGGATTCTTATTGAGGGTCTAAATCTGAGGGTATCCTTAAAAAAAACCTTGGACACAAAATATGAGTATAACCATACTCTTGGTGAGCAGGTCAGGCACTATATTTGTAAGTTAAAACAAAAGCACTTTGAGTTGGGTGAGAAGGCAGACAGGTCGCTTACTAGGCAGTTAAAAGGCGTGCAAGCTGACAGGGCGATTCATAAACTCTGCATGGATATACTCTGCCCTTGACGTTGGTGCTTCCTTGACCTCACTTCTTTTCAATACCATGGAACCCTTACTCTTCAGAACCAGTGGACATTTTTTCTTCATTTCCTGGACTGGATTATAGATACGTGCTAGTATCTTTTATATGAACTGGCATTTAATGCTTTGTTTTGAATTGTTGCATCCTGTCTTGTTGGTTTGTGTCCGTCTTTGACTGTTATACGGAAAATCCTTTAAAATAAAATTATTTTTTTAAAAAGCTTGGAGAACCCAGACAATCATTTTTAATACATTATGCACTTTTTTCTGTTTCTATGGATTGTAACCAAACTGATCACAATTACGAGATGTTCATCCATCCATCAATCTGGTCATTTACCGATGTGTCCATCCATCCGTCCAACGCTTGCTATGTCTGCTTATCTTTGCAGGGTTGTGGGGTGGGGCAGCACTGGGCTAGAGGTAGGGTATACCCTAGACAAGCCACCAATCCATTACTGAACAACACAGAAACACACAACAATGCACACATACACACTCATACCTTAGGACAATTTATAATGTTGACTTAACCTAACAGTCATGTCTTTGGACTGTGGGAGCAAGACAGAGCCGAGAGAACTCATGCATGCACAGGGAGAAGGTGCAAACTCCATTAATCAAGATTCCCAACTAGGGTTGAAAAACCGAAACCTTCCTGCTAGAAGGTAATAGTTCTACGAACAGCTCTGCTATGCAGCCCACAATCAGACGTATGTACAAAAATATTTAGCTCTCTCTAAAGTCTTATGGTAAACATTTAAACGAAAATGCATGACCTACAACTATCTAAAATACGAAGACAGACTAATATGCAAAATATAACTGAAGTGACATATGCACCCGTTTAGCAACAACAACAAAAAAAGTATTTGAAACAAATGACAGTTTAACTTCACTAGATTGAGCACTGATTTAACTGTCTAACCTACAGGAAGTCCCCCCCCCCCTCCAACGATTCAGTTCAATTACACCAGATAATGACATTCATTTTCCTCTTTTGTTTTCAGCTGAAAGTCCTTAAGTTCTTGGAAGCCTTTGCTCTTATCCAATTAAAGCGTTATCTCTCCTTTGGGATTAAAGATTAGGAGCAAACTCTCTGCATGGGGTTTCAAACTGAAATCAGAGGTTTCTATTGCTGGTAAAGCCTTCCTCTCTGCGCTTTGGTTTCACCGCTACTTATCGACAGTATCTGGAACAAAATATTGTTGTTTTTTATACAATCCTCAAAAGGAGTGATGGGGTCCTACAGCTCAAACCTGGATGATATCTTGGAGGAGGACATGCACCACTGGTACACAAAATTCATGAAGGAATCTCCATCAGGAGTAATCACTCTATTTGAGCTGAAGACAATGCTTGACATGAACGGCATGACAGAAGAGGCCAGCAGTTATGTGGACCAGGTGTTCTTTACCTTTGATATGGACGGGGTAAGAAAGCCATATCTGCTTTTCCCTTTTCTGTTTGTAACAACTACAAGAGTAGGCTTAGCATTTTGGAAAACTTTGTCACTATAGTACCACAGAATCTTAAGGTCTGAACAAAAAACATTTGCAGCACACAAATGGATGCTTGTGTTGTCTTTTTTTTGTCTTTTCCTCCAGGATGGATATTTAGACTTTGTGGAATACATCGCAGCTATAAGTTTATTGCTGAAGGGAGAAGTAAATCAGAAATTAAAGTGGTACTTCAAGCTTTTCGATCAAGATGGAAATGGAAAAATTGACAAGGATGAACTGGAAACAATATTTAAGGTACAGCCTGTTCTTTAATACTGTTTCACAATTGGACTCCACCAAATGCAAGCATGCCAGCCTGCTTGCTTGAAGTCTTTAAAGTGTTGCTATTAGGAGATCCTGAGCTGGACGTGACATCTAATCTGTGTACCTCTTACATCATCAGTGGGCTAAATATGGCCTTATCCAACTCAGACTAAATAAACCATACAGGTCAAATTCTTGTACATTTACTAATTGAATCAATAAGTTTTATTGTGAAATCAGGCTAAAATGGAATTTAAAACCAGTTTATTTTATTTTATTTTACTTGTTAGAGATGCTGGTTTGTTTTTTAATTCAGCTGTCACTGTATTGCAGTAAACTGATAATCTACTGCAAACTTTAAATATAAACTGTGTAATTCCCTTTACAGGCTATTCAAGATATCACTAGAAGTTATGACATACCTCCAGAGACGATTGTGAATCTTATATATGAGAAAATTGATGTGAAAGGCGAAGGTAATACACACAGTGCTGAATTGTTTACACCCCATATACTGTTCCACTCCTTGTCATGTTACAAATGTATAATCCACTGCGTTGAAGTGGGATTTATGATAGAGCAAAAAAAAGCAACAAATACAAATCTACACATTACAGCAAGTTTTTTATTCATCCTTCTTCGGTCAACTTCCCCTAGAAGCATCCACATAGAGAAATTTTTACACAAGTTTATTTGCAAAATAGCTCAAGCTATGTTAGACTGCAGAATGTTCTCAAACAGATTTACAGTAGGTTGGGTCTTTGATTGAAACCAATGGCGTGCAGGCTTTTTGCTATTTAAAATCTATGCAAACTAAAGGCAATTGCACACAACTAATGAATTAATTGACTTCTTTTTAAGAAATAAAACCACAAAAATAGCTTTTACGGGGCATTGTGTGGTGGTAGCGATTAGGTGCTCAGTATAAAGAGACGGTTGTCCTCTATTTGTTTGTCCTGGGTTCGATTCCCAACCTTGAGACCTTTGCTGTATTTCTTTCCCCACTTCTCTCTCTGTCCATGTCCTGTCTCTGGTAACAGCCAACAAAGGCCACTGGTGTCAAAACTATTTTTTCTTAATTATTCGTACCTGTTGTTTAGAATCTCAACACTAAACTAAACATGTAATATTATAATGCAATGAGAAAGCGGTGTACTTTTTGCAAATCCATTGTAGCTCCAAAACATAAAAAAGTGTCTTCAAGTAAAAAAAAATAATGATAGGTTCATTTTTTTTGCAGCTTGGTAGTCCATTTTTAGCTATAAGCATGGGACAAAGGTTCACTTTTTATTATTAATTGCTTGTTGTATTTAGGTTCAATAAATTGGTTCTCCAAAGTCTGCTGGATATTTCAGGTATTAAAAAACAACAAAAACATGCTTAATGAAAGAAGAAAGAAAAAATATGTTATAAAATGCCTGACGGTTAGCATTTTAAAAAATATTTGTAATTCTCCAGGGAAAACCTTGCCTTAAAATAAATAACTGTTCACCTGCATGTGCTAATGGGCCAAATGTAAACCATTCATTGTGCCTTTAGCTGTGTATTTAGGGTCATTGTCCAGCTGGCAAGTGAACTTCTACCCCGGTCTCAGGTCTTTTGTGGCAGCCGTGTCTGCTTCATGGTTTAAATCTAACTTTAAATTGGATTCTTAGGACTTATTTCCACAGTAGCTTTCTCCCTTCTTGAAAAAAGACCAGATTTATACTCTTAGTCTGCAACTAAAAGCTGTCCTGTTGACAGATTATCCCACTTTAGCTGTGGATGAGTGAAGCTCTTCAAAAGGTACTATGAGCCTCTGGAAGCTTGATTTATCGTAAAATTAATGTACTCTCTTTATTTTAACCAATTAGTTGACTTTTAAAAAATTAGTTACACTGAATTTTATTAAGTGGCATCACCCATAAGAGATCTGGAATGCGTATTTCAAACTTTTTTTTTTTAAATAAAAAAACAATAGAATAAATAAACCATGCATTATTTTTCTTCCACTTCCCAAATATACACAAATTTACGTTGGTATGTAACAAAATTAACACACTAAAGTTAGAAACTTAAATATTTTATAAAATAAAAAGCTGCACTCCTTTTAGAAAATAATCTCTCTGAACAAAAGTGGATTAAAGATTCCATGAAGCAAAATTTAACTGTACATAATCACCTTTGGCTAAACAGTGCTGATACAAAGACAGTAATATTCTAAATGTGCAACATGGAATTCTCAATCTTCTTTTCTCAGGTGAGCTGACCCTGGAGGAGTTCATCAGCGGAGCGAAGGAGCATCCGGACATCATGGACATGCTCACCAGAATGATGGATCTCACCCATGTCTTGGAAATCATAGTCAAAGGTCAAAGAAGGAATGCTGTGAATTGAGGTGTGATTCCACAAATCGGAGTTTTGCATTGTTTAAAAAAAAGGACAGCTCTCGAAGGATTTGAACTTGATCTCTGACAGCACCTAATTAAGTGGCTGAGATATCCCTTCATAATATGCCTGTGTTTGCAGAGTTTTTTCTTACAGTTTTGATTTAGGATTAAAACACACATTTACGAGAGATTTTATTTGCTCAAAACTGTATAAATTATGAAAGGAATGTATTTTATAATTTCAGTATGAGCAAAAAACGCTGTGGGGATCTCTTCATGTGAAGAGTTACAACTATCAGGAAGAACTACAGTTCTATGTGTTTTTAACTAGAATGTATTCTCACTTCAAAGCAAATGTCTTGAGATTAAACTGAATCCTGAACAGTTCTGCTGAAGACTGTTAAGCAAAAATCTATCATAAATCCACATTCAGATGATTTCATCGCCAATAACTTTTTATGTTGGTTCTTTAATTTAAAAACTGAACAGGAGCTAGAGGTGCAGTGGCTGTAAAGACAGCTTTCTCTATTTACAGGACATGTCATGTATATTGCATTATGTTGCCACTATAAAGATGACAGTTATGCCTTTCTGATCACTATAATGTATGTTTAAAAATTGTTTCATTTTCTAAGACACATATTTGACTGTGTCTTTGTCCAGATTGAAATCCAGATGTGGAAGAAACTTGTTTAAATGAGCAAAAGCTAAACTGAAATATTTGAGTGTCTTATTTTCTCTTTTTGTTTACAGCATTGTTGTTTTTAGATGTTTGTACCAAGCATTCATATATTAGAAAAGGCACAATTTTAAATAGAACCATAGATGTGCTATTTTTCTTTCTACAAGAGGTATCAATGCTAGTAGGTAAAATATTTGAATGTAGTTTAAAGGTATGTTTAAAGTGAGGATATGAGGAAAGGTTATTTTACTCGCAGAAGAAACGTTGGTGTCTTTGTTTAGTAATAAATCCAGATTTATTTGGACCTGCAGGCTGAAGCTGAAGGCTAGTCAGGGTGCTGAGATCGTAGCGGTCTTAAAACCTGAAAGCTTCCTTGCATTTGGGAACACTATATCATGAACCACTACAGCATTGTCATGTTTCCATCAGGCAATTAATCACATAAAGGTAGATCATTTTTTTACAGAGAAAATGGAGGTGTGAGGTAGTGTGCCACTAATGATATTCCTGCTTCTGTGTTAAAGCTTTTTCTTTATTTTTAAAATAAATAAGTTTCATAAATCTCAATCTGTGTGGCAAATACTGAGTGTAGAAGAATCCAGTCCACTAGGGTATCCATGTAACTCATATTAGATATGAGCTAGGCTAAATGTAGCTCATATTAGATATGAGCTACATGGTTCAGTGCCCAATCTTTATGGTTCTGAGTAGTGAGCTGTTTTCCCAATTATCAAACTAGTCACAAACTGAGGAAAAAACATGTAAAACCTTTTTGGTCAGAAAAATAAGAAAGTGTAAAAACGTTGAAAAAAACAACCTTCCCGTTTATAATTAACACCATTTCTGTTTGAATAGGAAGTTACACTGAAAAAAAAGGGAATCCAACTTTAGCTTAATTTCACAAATAACTTAATTAATTTTATCCGAATTACTTTAATCAATGTATTAAGATTGTCAACTTAAATTTGAATAATTTAACTTAAATCAATTAGCCTACTTGTGAGCAATAAAAGCAATTTAAGTTGGATCTGCATCCTCTATTTTTTTCAGCGTACTCTGAAAAATGCTTTTGATTTTCTATTTTTATCACCTCCAGCCTCCATTCTCTTAGAAAACAATCATTGGGTTTTCTGTAAATAGTAATCTCATGGATGTTTGGTTTAAATGTTTGTTCAGCATAAACCACAAGGACAGTTTCCAGATTGTACCACTTATAAGAAAGCCGTTTGGTCTTGACCCCTCTCAGACTAGCTGTTAGGCTTCAGCTTCTGGAAAAAACAAATCTCTATTTAATGAAGAATTGCTAACTACTTATAATCTTTTACCACAGCCAGAGAATGTCTAATAAAGAGAGAACTGCCACTTTTATTGAACTTCCAGCTTCTGAAGTGGTTGCAGGTCCACACTGGTTCCATATGAGGGCGCTGTCATGACAAGTGCAGAATGAATGGAGGTCTAATGTAACCTGTAAGAAAACGAAAGGACATAAATTTCTCATTCATTCAAATTTCAACTTATAACCCATGCTGAACTTGAAAAACCTACAATCAAATCTGAGATTTCTCAACGGCAGTCGGGTGAAAGAGACAAATTTAGCCGTCTAGCTCTATAGACTCCCATTCATATTGCACTCATGGCGATCGCCCCCAGTTGAACTCTGGAGGAACAGCAACTAAAATTCGTTACAATGGGACTTAAAGAGTAAATCACCACCCTATCAGAGTATAACCCTGCCCAAATTTATTTTTGAAAAACGGCTCAAAAGGAGGCGTTGCCTGGCGTACCAGGAATAACCCTGGGGGGTCCAGGGCTGGGCGTGGTCTGGGCTGTGACTGACATGTTGCAGGCAGCAGCGCAGTGACAGGCGGCCAGAAAGATGGAGAGAGCCGTAGTAACGTGACCTCCTTTCCCTGGAAATAATCTGGAGGTTGAGATTTTTCCCCTCAACTTCCTTCTCCAAAGGGAACAGAGTACAGGGAGATAGGTTCTGTGGAGGAGGGGGGGCGGTGCGATAGCATTACGAGCCGTTGTCTCGTTCTCTGCCTGGAGCAGCAGCAGATGCAGAGCCTGTAGCAGCATCGCGGCATAGAATGAGCGCCGTCTCTGAGTGGTACATTGTTGTTGGCTAAATGTAATGCTAATTATAGATTAGCTCGAGTAATTTAATGAATCTGCCTCTACAGGAGCACAAATGTCAGCAAGTAGGCTATGGGTGACCACCTGCATAACGGAGCATCCAGGTTATGAGCCGATGTTGCTGCAGACAGTTCATGCCACCTCGCTACAGAGGTGTGGCCGAGACCGCTCATGTTATATACCCCACCACGGCCGGACTGCTTTCATCACTATTCCAAGATTAGCCGTTAGGAATGCGGGATTTGAACTCCAGTGAATTGCAGTGCAGTGTAATTGTTTAACCACTTGGGGCACTAAACGGTTTTTGGTACAAAATTAATATTTTCACTAAAATGTACTAAAATACGTAAAATAATTACTGGAAATGTAGATAGTACTATTATAGACTCAATTATACAGTTTATCAAAAAAAAAAGTTGATTTTGGGGTGAGTTAATCTTAATAGAGAGTGGCAAGGCTCTCCATGGACGGGCTATTTTTAAGGCTCTTTTTTACAGTCTATGGCTCCAACACAATCTCACTTCTAAAAAGCTCAATGCTGCCCTCTAGCGACCATTTTAAGATATTACAAAGGATTTGTTTTGTTGCAGATCACTGGCTTGTGATGAAAACATTTCATGACGCATGATTTATCAATCACCTGTCACTTTTCAAAGCAGACTTTCACTATAACATGGTAGCAAAGTGTTTGCATTTAAACAGCCCAATAAAATGTTTTAAACACCCTTCATAACTTAAGGTGTCTGTATACCAAAAAAAAAGGGGTAAAAACCTGTTTGCTGGCACACTTTGTATTTCCTGGATTAGCGTTTCTTATTTTTGAATTTAGTTTGTAACACTTAGGCCTATTATCCAAGCTACTTTTGTTTGCAAATCTGGGTCAACATAAACTCATTAGCCCATGCTCTAAGGCTATTCAAACATCATGCTTGTCATGGTTAATGATTTCACAGAGGCACATTTTGGTGCTTGCAGTTTAAAAAATGAGAATATGTCAGCTCTGTGTATTGTGCAAAGCAAATAAAGATAAGGTCTGACTCCAAATAGCACCCATATGTTGCCTAAATGTGTCGGATGATGCAAATGCGCAATCACACTGATCAACCCACCTCTGCACATCTTTTAAAATGCTTCCCCCCGCAGCTTTGCACTGCATCAGTCTACCTACCACCACTGCTCAGGAACAGCCATCCACATCCACCTGAATCATGCAGTCTGCTGAAGCCAAATTCAACAAAAACAGCTTGTTTCTGACTCTTAAGCGATACAGCACAGCTGTCAGTGACATGGAGAAGACAATTCTATTGCCAAGCCTGCTGCGAGACGTCCCCTCAGACTGTGAAGCAGATGATGAGACCTGTGGAGATCTCTATGCCAACTACTTGATGCTGAAGACTATTCGAAACACAGTGGAGAGTAGCCTGGTTCCTCTGGATGATAACAAGGCCAAGAACGGCACATTCACCAAGACCCTAGACACTTTCCTGGATGCTGATCCTGAAGCATTATTTCTGTTCCATCTGAGAGGACTGTTTTCAGTGATGATCGACCTCACAAAGAAGACCCGGAGCCTCACAGAGAAATACTTGGACATAATTGGATTGGCAGATTAACATCAAGATACTTGTTTGCAGACCTGAAACCATATATGTTGTTTCTAATGGCTGCAAGGAGTTTGATGCAGAACCCTAAGTGTTTTAAAACTTCATGAATACTGAATAAATGCAATTGGCTAAAACTAACCACTTGTAGTGTTTCATTTGCTGTTACCACATAACTGATTTGTACTCATACTGACAGAAGCTAGAAGTGTTTATAATTGGCAATGCAGCACACGATCAAGGATCAGCATGAATTGCATCTAAACCAAATGTAACGTTTGAGTCTGTAACTTTCCATCTACAAATAGCATTTTCCTCTGTGCACTTCAGGTTAAAGATGTTTGTTTTGAGGCATTAATTAGATTAGATCATTTTCTAATTCCATTGGGGTTTAAAAGGATTACAGCCCTAAGTAAAAATATTGCTGTTGCCATATACACCAGTTTGATAAGTGAGAAAAAAAGTCATTTTAAAACCATCCTAGTAATTTGCCTAACCTGGCAGCACTCTGTTCGCTCTGTCTTAGCATAAACCGAGGAAATGGAATGGGAACTAATGCCATGTTTATAGTTCCCATTCACCTACATTGGTTTATGCTAAGCTATTGCAATACTGAAACAGACCCAATTTTTAGTTAGGGGTGGAATATCAGTTAAAAATGATAACCTCCAACAAGGAAACTGCAACACTTTTTGTCTCACCATAGTTTGCTTATTTGTTCAACTTGATTGTAGAAATAAAACTACAGATACACCAATCAGGCAATTCTGTGCTGGTACTGCAATAGTATTACATCTCGCTGCAAAAATATTTTTTTTCCTTCAAATAATATCCCTGTTTATTCATCAATGCATATGTCTCTAATCTTTTTCCAATTTTAATCAAATTAGTGGGTGCAGATCCAGTTAAAAACCAGTTTGAGTTATAAACCTTATAATTTTTCTTAAATGGCAAAAAAATGATTAAACCTATTTTAAAAATAGAAATAGTTCTTAGCCGATGAATACAAAAGAATGAATAAATAACAAATAACTAATATCTTATAAAGACAAAAAACCTTATGTGATCACTTTCTACCTGAGAAAATGGTAAATTTCTGTAGTTTGTTTTTTTCATTTTTATTATTATTTATTTACATCTCAATAGTTCAAACAATACATGACATATTTCCATACAGGCTGCCTAATAATAATAAAAAAGACAGTCTGCCCTCTCTTTTCTTCTCTCTGTCCCCTTGGTAGCCACTTAGAATTAGCGCACAGGATGGAACGGCTCCACAATTTCTGCAAAGGTTTTTTTTTCTGGTAAAATGACAAAGAAAGAAAGAACTTTAGCATACAAATATGGACAGTCATGGTTTAAAGAAAAGTTTTTATAAGAATTACAAATAGAAGAGAGTAATGTATAGGCCTACTGTATAACCCTATAAATGAGTAATTAATAAATCTAAATGGTAATTAATTCTTGAAAACTATCTTTAGGCAGAGGACATGATACAGATACATGAGAGGCATTTTCAAACACATGTTATGAACATTGGGAAGGAGAGAAACTGTGAGAAAAATGATTAACCTTTAGTTTGAAATCTCTCTGGGTGGAGTTTAACATACTCATTCATGTCTCGGTCCAGCTTCGCATAGGTGTAGATTTCATATTTTGTAATGTGATAACCGATGAACCAGCCAATAGTTGCCAAAAGGAACTGCCGATGAACACCTAAAAATTTAAGGAAACATTTAAAACAACTACATTCAACTATCTACAGCTACGTTATATGCAACGGTTTAAGAACATGGGTAAGACATTGTTGGCAAAGCACACAAACTGGACATAAGTAATGGAAATAAAAACAGCTTTTAAAAAGAAAATAAGCATACATAAAACGGGAACAATGTTAGCGTTGTCGACTTTCTCTGCAGAAAACAACAGCGACGCTAACCTGATTTCAGAGGCGGCCTATGGTTGAAAGCATTGTGGAGCATCGCGGACACCCAGCCGACACCGGACAACCACACCGAGTTCCTGTTGACGATTCCCGGCGGAGGGAGAGACTTCCCTTCGTCTGGAATAAGCCCCATGAGGACAGTGTTAAACCTGCAATGTGTAGATGTATCGGTGATCTAAAGTCTGTGCAGTCCCCCTTGGTTTTGGCTATCACCTCCGTAGGAAGTCAAGGACAGATCATGCAAACGAATGAAGCGTCCGGGTACAACAAGGAAGACTGCTAAGGTTCCACCTACTTCTTCTTCTTCTTCTTCTTTTTGTTTATTGGCGGGTGGCAACCAACTTTAGGTGCATTTCCGCCACCTTCTGTGTGGGAGTGTGATTCGTAGTAGGGAGAAAAAATTCTAATTAAATTCTATTTATTAATTTACAATTTTTTAGAAATTCAATTATTAATTTATAAACATCTAATCCTCCAATTAATAGATTACTTAAATTCAACGTTTCAGTATCTTTCATCTTTAATTTCCTTGATAATATTTTTCTATTCCCTATATATTTTTCACATTTACATATTACATGATCTACTGTTTCTCTATCCATTCCACAATCACACATTCCTGTATTATGTTTTCCTATTATAAAGAGTGTACTGTTTAAACCCGTATGTCCCATTCTCATTCTTGAAATTATGATTTGATTCCTATTACACATTTGAATATTTTCCATTTTACCTACCTTTTTCTTAATCTTATATACATGTCTTCCTTTTTCCTCTCTTATCCAATTCCCTTGCCATTCTTCCATAATCTTATTCTTAATATTTTCTTTTATTTCTGCCACACTATAATATATTTCCATCGTATTGTTCATTTTAGTAGCTTGTTTTGCATAGAAATCCGCTATTTCATTACCCTCTATCCCTCTATGAGCTGGAACCCACATAAACCTAACCTCTGAATTAACCTTTTTTAATCTAAACAACCATTCATATATTTCATATAAAACATCCAATCTTTTATCCGATGACATTGTATTGATTGATACTAAAGCTGACATTGAATCTGAACAAATAATACATTTCCTAATTCTATTTTGCTCTATCCACTGTAAACTAAACGAAATGGCTAACATCTCCACTGTATAGATTGATAGGCTATTAGGTGTTCTTCTTTTATTACATATGCCTAAATTTGGAATCCAAAAAGAAAATCCTGTTATATCTTTATTTAATTCCTTTGACCCATCTGTATATATCGGAATGAATGTTCTATATGTTTCATTTAGTCGTTTTTCCATTATATAATCCCAGTTTCCTTTACCTTTTCTTTTAATGACTTCATTCTGAATGTAAAAATCTACATTTACTTTTGGAAATAGCCAAACAGGTGTAACTGAATATAAGAATTTATTAATCATCATTTTATTATTCAATTTTAATTCCTCTGCTAATTTACATGATTTCCAGATCGCACTCTCATATTTCCTACTACCATAATTTCCTGCTATTATCATCTCTTCTTTTATCATATGTTCATCTGCTTTACTCCCTTGAACACTAGCCCAATAATTAAGTTTAATTAATTTAAATCTTAGATTTAAAGGCATCTCTCCCATTTCAACTTGTAATGAAACTATTGGAGTAGTTTTTATTGCTCCACAGCATAATCTTAGAGCCTGGTTTTGTATTATTTCTATCTTTTTTATTAGTGTTTTACTTGCTGAGCTATATACTATGCTACCATAATCAATAATGGATCTAATCATTACTATATATTTTTTCTTTAATGCTTTAGAACTAGCTCCCCAATCATTCCCTTTTAGACATCTCATTATATTAATCACTTTTTTACACTTTTCTTCTATTTTATTTATATTTTCCTTCCAGATTAATTTCTCATCAAATACAACTCCCAAATATTTAAAACTATGTACTTGTTCTATTGTTTTACCATACAATTTAATGTCAATTTTAATATCCCTTTTATTTGTAAAAACCAAACTCTTGGATTTATCAACTGAAAATATAAATCCCCAGTTAAAAGACCAATTTTCTACCTTTATTATTGCTTCTTGTATTTTTTTCTGTACATATTTAATATTTCTTCCTCTTTTCCATATAATACCATCATCTGCAAATAAAGCTTTACCAGTATCTAATCCTATGTCATCAAACACATCATTAATCATAATAGAAAATAACACTGGACTAATTACACTCCCTTGAGGAGTACCATTATCAACTTTATAACTTTTTGACATTTTATTCCCTACTCTCACTTGAATGAATCTGTTAAACAAAAAGTCCTTTATCCAATTAAATGTTTTCTCTACAATTCCTAAACTTTTCAATTTAATCATTAATCCCTCCTTCCACACCATATCATAGGCTTTCTCTATATCGAAAAAAACTGCTATTAGACTCTCTTTATTATTCTGTGCTTTTCTAATTTCATTTTCTAGACTCACTATTGGATCCATTGTTCCTCTACCTTTTCTTAAGCCATTTTGATACTTAGTTAACATTTTCTTACTTTCTAAATAATAATTTAACCTTTCTGTAATCAACCTCTCCATTATTTTTCCTATATGCGATGTTAATGCTATTGGCCTATAATTTTCTGGTCTACTTGGATTTTTTCCTGGTTTTAGTATTGGTATTATTAATGCCTCTTTCCAATTTTTTGGTAATTTTCCTTCATCCCACACTTTATTATATAATTCCAATAGTTTATCTTTCATCTTATTCCCTAATTTTTTAAGCATTTCATAATTAATATTATCTTTACCTGATGCTGAAATTTTACTTTTTCTCATTACCCTTTCTAATTCAAATAATGAAAATGGTGCATCTATTGCTGTTGATCTTTTCTCTTCCTCTCCTTCAACAGTATTTGTTTTTCTTCCAGTTTCTTCTCTTCTTCTTTGTCTCTCTTCTGATAAATTTTCATTACTATTTATCCCCATAAAGGTTTTTACTAACAATTCTGCTTTATCTTCATTTTTAATAGCATTTTTTCCATCTACATTGATTATTGGATATCTGTACTCTTTATAAACTCCTTTCATCTTTCTTATCATTCCCCATATTTCACTTATTAATGTTGTTCTTCCTATTTTATCACAGAATTTCCTCCAGTTTTCTCTTTTTGCTCCTTTAACTACACTTCTTGCTTCTGCTTGTAACCGTTTATATTTTATTAGATTCTCAAAATCATGTGTTCTTTTTAATATCTTCATACTTTTATTTCTCTCCTTAATTATCTTTTCACATTTTTCATTCCACCACGGAACATTTTTCTTTTTCATGGTTCCTTTACTCTTAGGTATAGTTACTTCTGCTGCTTCAGTTACTATTTCCCTAAATGTTTTTTCCACTATTTCTATATCTTCATTCATATTTATCCTGCCATATTCTTTTTCACATATTTCTCTAAATTTAATCCAATTTGCTTTTTTTAATATCCATCTCCCTTCTCTTTTTTCCAACCTTTCTTCTTTATCCCCAAATATTTTTGTGAAAATTATATAATGATCACTCCCTAAATTACTTTCTTTAACATCCCAATTACATTTCCCTGCTAATTCATTTGATGCCAATGTTAAGTCTATTGCAGAACTTTTACCTGTATTTATGTTTAATCTTGTTCCTCTCCCATCATTTAAACATACTAAATTCTTATCATCTATTAATTCTTCAATTATTTCCCCATTTTTATCTTCCTTATTTCCTTCCCATAATTTACTATGTGAGTTAAAGTCTCCACATATGATTAAATTTTTATACTTATCCTCAATAATTAGTTTAAGTTTATTAATGTCTAATACTTTGCATGGATTATAATACTTAACTATATATTTTTTCCTTATTAATATAGATTTCTATTCCGATATATTCTTCTTCTTTTCCTATTTTAATTATTCTATAATTAATTTTATTATTAATAAATGTTGCACATCCTCCACCCTTTCCTTCTTCTCTATCGCGTCTAATTATTGTATATGGAGACAATTTAAAATCTAACTTTTTATTTAACCATGTTTCTTGAATACAAATATCTGGTTTATCTATTAATTTATCTATATATCTTTTAAACTCTTGTCCATTAGCGATCAGGCTCCTTGCGTTCCATTGTAGGATCTTTACCATTCATTATCCTAATCCTTCTTGTCTTGACTGAGCACTTAAACTGTTCCTGATTTCCTCCCATGATAATTCATTAATATCTAGATGATTTATTGCTGCTTTCACTATAATTTGAATTCTTTCTGTTTTTGATTTTGATTCCATTGTAGCATTTATCACTCCTGCAATGAAGGTCACCAGTTTCTTAACATCTATCCATATTTTTCCTTCTTTCTCCACTCTTTGTGGTTCTTCTTGTACTCTATTCACATTTATTTTCTCTGACACCTTCCCTACCCTTTTCACTGCTTCAGAATATGAGATTTTGTTTTGAACTTTGGTTTGTTGCACCTCCATTTCTCTCCTCATGACTTGACATCCTGCATATGCTGCACTGTGTTCTCCCCCACAAATACAACATTTCGGTTTCATTTTATTTTTGCATTCTTCATAGCTATGCTCTTCTCCACATCTTGGACATCTTTTCTTCCCCTTGCATACGTTTGCTGTATGACCAAATCTTTGACATTTATAGCATCTAATTGGTTTTGGTATGTATTCTTTTACTGTATATGACATGTATCCCAAAAAGACCCTATATGGAAGAATACTTCCTTCGAACTCAATTAGTACCGATTCTTTTTCTTTCTTTTTCCCATCCCTGAATTCTGTATATCTCTTAGCATTCTTAACTTTTGCTCCTTTCAAATTTGTCTTTATTTCGTCAATAGTAACATCCACAGGAATTCCCCATATTATTCCTCTTGATCCTTGTCCACCCATTCCCACTTTGTTCACACTAATTACTTTATGTTTCCCTACTTCTTTTATCTTACAAGCTTTTTCTCTTTGTTCCTCAGTTTTACAAATTATTAGCAGATTTCCATCCCTTAGAACTTTAGCTAATTTAATGTCTCCCACTTGATTTTTCAGTATAGAAGTTAATTTTACTGGACTCACTGCGCTCACTCCATCTCTCTCATTGAATCTCAGAATGATTTTAAACTCATTTTCTTTTTCATCATTAGAACTTTAATTTGCTTCAATCCTTCTCTGTTTTCTTGCTTCTTCTCCATCTGAATTATTGCCTCTTTTCCCTTTCACTGAATCCTGAACAAAACTCATCTCCATGCTATCCTCACTTTCATACTCTTCTATCTCTCCCCACTCCTTCTCATTCACCACACAGTCGTGCCTACCCGCCCTCGTCTTTCCTTCTTTCTTTTTCGGCATTTCATCCAACAGGATTCCTCTTCTTCTTTCCATCAATAAATTTCCCAGGCTTTTATCCTTTCCATTCATTTTCAAGCTTTTTATCTCAGTTGATTGTTTTTTACTCATATAATCCACCACTCCGCGCTCTGATCACCAGGTTCCACCTACGAAGTGTTCTGTTGCCCATATACAGGTGCTGGCCAGTAAATTAGAATATCATCAAAAATTTGAATTATTTCAGTAATTCCATTCAAAACGTGAAACTTGTATACTGTATACTTTCCTTCCACACATAGTGATATATTTCAAGTGTTTATTAATTTTCATTTTTATTGTTACAACTGACAGCTAATGAAAAGACCAAATTCAGTATCTCAGAAAATTAGAATATTCTGAAAAGGCTCAATATAGAAGACACCTGGTGCCACTCTAAGCAGCTGATTAACTCAAAACACCTGCAAAGGCCTTTAAAAGGTCCCTCAGTCTTGTTCTGAAGGCTCCACAATCATGGGGAAGACTTCTGACTTAACAGCTGTCCAAAAGACGACCATTGACATCTTGTACAAGGAGGGCAAGACACAAAAGGTGATTGCTAAAGAAGCTGGCTGTTCGCAGAGCTCTGTGTCCAAGCACATCAACAGACAGGCGAAGGGACGGAAAAAATGTGGTAGAAAAAAGTGTACAAGCTCTAGGGATAACCGCACCCTGCAGAGAATTGTGACGACAAACCCATTCAAAAATGTGGGGGAGATCCATAAAGAGTGGACTGCAGCTGTAGTCAGCGCTTCAAGAACCACCACGAAGAGACTCATGAAAGATATGGGATTCAGGTGTCTCATTCCGTGTGTCAAGCCACTCTTGAACAAGAAACAGCGTAAGAAGCGTCTCGCCTGGGCCAAGGACAAAAAGGAATGGACTGCTGCTGAGTGGTCCAAAGTTATGTTTTCTGATGAAAGCAATTTTTGCATTTCCTTTGGAAATCAAGGACCCAGAGTCTGGAGGAAGAGCGGAGAAGCACAGAATCCACGTTGCATGAGGTCCAGTGTAAAGTTTCCACCGTCAGTGATGGTGTGGGGTGCCATGTCATCTGCCGGTGTTGGCCCACTCTGTTTCCTGAGGTCCAAGGTCAATGCAGCCGTCTACCAGGAAGTTTTAGAGCACTTCATGCTTCCTGCTGCTGACCAACTTTATGGGGATGCAGACTTCACTTTTCAACAGGACTTGGCACCTGCACACAGTGCCAAAACCACCAGTACCTGGTTCAAGGACCATGGTATCCCTGTCCTTGATTGGCCAGCAAACTCGCCTGACCTTAACCCCATAGAAAATCTATGGGGTATTGTGAAGCGGAAGATGCAATACGCTAGACCCAACAATGCAGAGGAGCTGAAGACGACTATCAGAGCAACCTGGGCTCTCATAACACCTGAGCAGTGCCACAGACTGATCGAGTCCATGCCACGCCGCATTACTGCAGTGATTGAGGCAAAAGGAGCCCCGACTAAGTATTGAGTGCTATACATGCACATTCTTTTCATGTTAATTCTTTTCAGTTGGCCAACATTTAAAAAAAAAAAAATTTTTTCATTGGCCTTTAAAATATTCTAATTTTTTGAGATACCAAATTTGGAGTTTTCATGAGTTGTCACTTATAAATATCAAAATTAAAAGAAATAAACATTGGAAATACATTGGTCTGTGTGTATTGCATGAATATAATGTACAAGTTTCACGTTTTGAATGGAATTACTGAAATAATTCAACTTTTTGATGATATTCTAATTTACTGGCCAGCACCTGTATATGAAGTACAGTGTGAGTGGCAGTTTTGTTTCTGTTTTGATTTCTGTCTTTGATAAAACACACAAAAGTAATAGGAATGCTATATATTATAAAATCCCTGCAAATGCTTTGAGATTCTAATCATGTAAAGAACAGCACAAATAACATTTAGGATATAATAATAATAATTATTATTATTATACATAAATTTTGTTACTGACAATAACACATTTTTTATATAATCAGTGACATTTATTGTCTTAAAAATAATCAGCCTAAACAAAAGATTAAGGGTTACACATCCATCACTCAGATAATAATAATAAAAAAAGAGCTCTTGAGTAAATTTTAGGTAGCATTGCTAAAACTAAATTAACTAAACTAGATTTTTTTTTTTCGAGCATAGACATTTGTAATAATATATTTACATATGGCTATGATTTAGAGGAGGACATGCCACTTGTAATATGGCGGACAGGCTCACGTACGGTTTTTACGGGTCTCCTAGCAACAAAGACAAGAAGTCAAAGCCATTTATTGTGAGCTTACTGCTAACCTTTATCTAAATTAGATTCGATAGCTCCTGACTGGCTATATGTTGTTGTTATAAAGTAAACCCGAAACGTAAACAGTGTTTTAAACTAAAAGTATATAGTTTATTAAATACTATTATGGCGTCCTACTTTGCTGATTAGCAGTCCATGGGTGGCTGTAGAACTATGACATCATTGAGTGCATTCCCCCTCTCCTCCTTGATCAGACAGACTTCTGCTGCTGCTACTGAGCTGCCTTGGACACAGCTCTCAGCCGGGGGAATTATGCCCTGCCCAGCAGCGGCTGCTTTGCCTATTTGAAGAGCCGAACCTATGCATACCAAGTAGTTTAAAGTCCGGGGATATCCCGGTGTTTAATGGTAAGTGCAAACATTTTTTGCATTGATGCGCTGCTTTGGCTGTGATTTTTCCCCCCACCCTTTTGCATCTGCAGATATCTGCGAAATTGGCTAGAATCGCACGGTAGGCTTGCTAGTAGCCACTGTTGCTAGCTTCGTTCTATTAGGTATCAAGTTAGTTTGAAGACAGGACATTTTTGACCGGGATATAATGTTAAATTAGATTAAACGCGGCCTGTGGGCCACGTTGTTTAGGTTTAAAGGATTAACAAACTCTTCAACATGTGAGCGGTTCACATTACATGCAAGCATAAGCTATTAATTCTAGTCAAAAATCTAAGGCGGGGCACATTATCAGGGGTTCGTGTGATTAAGCAACAGTTTGCCTAAAATGCATTTGTGACTGATTTAGTTTGTATGCACGGCTCCACATGCTTTGAGCAGGGTAGGCCTAACGGTGTTACATTAATAATGCTATAACTCTTTCATAAATGCTAATATATATATATATATAGTCCATGCCCAAATTAATAATAACTCTAACATATTTGGATTTAGCCTATTATAATTTGCATTAAACAAAAAATGCTTGGTTCCTCTAATAACAAATAATCTTATATATATATATATATATATATATATATATATATATATATATATCCCATGTTGTTGACAATCAACCTCCACTGATCTTTGTGTGAATGTTACATATAGGGGGTTATTACAATTGTTAGGGTGGTAAAATGTAATACAATCTTGCGATAATATCAGTATATGTTGTAATTAGGGCTGGCCGATATGGCCTTAAATCTATATTGCAATATCATTTAAAGCATTTGTGGTAAATTATTATTTTTTCTTTATATATGTCAAAATGACTACTTATGAACATTCTCACTTTCCAGACACATTGCAGCAGAACTACTTCATGAAGGTTTACAATTCCATTTAAAAAAAACATTTTTGGTGCAAAATGCATTTAAAAAATATTCAATTCTTTTTCCAAAATAATGAAACACAAAAATTCTCACAAAATAAATTATGCAAATATTTTTAAATTAAAATAAAAGTTAAATATTATGAAAATAGAGTTCAAAGGTTGATGCTCTCCTGATAACTTATTTATACATTTAGTATCACACAAAAAGGAAACCTGCACATATTTGATATATATTCAACATGTTTCTTTTCTGTAAAAAAAAAAAAAAAAAAAAAAAAAAAATTTCGATATTTAGTGTGAAGACAACGAAAATCAGTATCCTTGCATATCTGGATCAAAGTGTGTAAGTACAGCTTGATGACATCATCAAAACACATAACCACAGTAGGCCGGTATATTCATTATCTATATATAAATATATATTTGTAATATTTCTACCTAATACCTTTTATATTGCCCTTTACTAATTGTGATGACAATATCAGTTGTGATTGGGGATGTTCGATATTGGCTTTTCTACAGATATACCGATATAGCCTAACTCATAGTTTCCGATACCGATATAAACTGATACCGATATGTGGGAACCCTCCCTCATAAAAAACAAAAACTACTAAACTCTTTTAGGTAGCCACAATGAAATATCTTGTATCATGCATACCTGAGTTTTAAAAATGTAAAAAAATGTAAAAAGCACTAGAATTTTAGTTAGGCAATTGAAAAAGGTGCCATTTTTATTTTGTCTTCAAAAGTAGCTGGAACATTTTCTCACACAGAGAATACTGATAAAGGCCAACCACTCAGGACAAATTTCTACTTTTAGAAAATGTAAAAAACATTATACCTTTATAGCAGTGAGGTAAAGTGGAAACAACTGAAACAAGAATAAAAAATATCTCAAAAACTAAACCTCAAATCTGTCATGTGTTTACATTCTGAGAGAGAAAAGAAGTAGCCAAAGAGTTTGATATTTAATACGTGTATGGTGTGAAAAACTCATCTTATTAAAAAAAGAAAAACCGATACCGATAATTTCCGATATTACATTTTAATGCCAATATCGGCCGATAATGACGCGACCCCTTGAGGACTAAGCGGTTCAGAAAATGGATGGATGGATATATGCCTGTCTTTTTGTTTCCTCTCTGTCTCATCTGTGCTTACATCACCCTGTGACCTTTAGGATTATGGGCAACGTAATTTGCGCTCATTGTGTGCATTTGCGGCCATGAGACTCTTTCCAGCCAGCTATATAGTACACTAGCATGATAAATGCAAGCGCAACACTTGGAATATATTAAGCAACAATTATTGGGCTCCAAACAACTCTTTGTGATACGTATATTGCACACGGTGTTGTCGTGATGATGATTTATTTGCAATATATTGTGCTGCCCTAATAGTTGAGAAAGTTTGATCACTTGGAGCTGTACTTTTAGCAAAAGCTGGTTATACAAACATAACGAGTACCAACATAATTGCATGCCAGATCTTTTTAGATTTGCTTGTCTAAAAAAATGTGGAAAACCAAGCATCCATTATACACTACTTGGCTGTGGACTATCTCTTAAAAGTCCAATAAAACACCATAAAGTTTGTGGTTGTAATATTACAAAATGTATAAATTAATGAATATTTAGGAAGTGGACATTATTCATTACAATTGTGTAGCTTTATCACTGAATTCTATAATTTCTCTTCAGGTTATTATGAGCATGGAAGATTATGACTACCTGTTCAAAATCGTCCTCATAGGAAATGCTGGAGTTGGAAAGACCTGTCTCGTCCGGCGCTTTACTCAGGTATGTATTATATACTCAATGTTGTAAATCTTATGGAAAACATAAATGTAAGGGGTAATATTCTAAATATTGGCTCAAATTATAGGGGCTTTTCCCACCTGGACAAGGGGCTACTATTGGAGTGGATTTCATGATTAAAACTGTGGAAATCAATGGGGAGAAGGTCAAGGTACTACAGAGAGGTTTACGGTGTTAAATTATGCTCCATTGACGATGTTTTTAAATCTACAAGTTATTACATGTCATTTGCTTTGTTTTCTAGTTGCAGATATGGGATACTGCTGGACAGGAGAGATTTCGCTCCATTACTCAGAGTTATTACCGTAGTGCCAATGCCCTCATTCTTACGTATGACATTACCTGTGAGGACTCCTTTAGGTGCCTTCCAGAGTGGCTGAAAGAGATCGAGCAGTATGCCAACAACCAAGTGGTGACTATATTAGTCGGTAAGAGAGCCCTACTTTATACTTTTTATCCAGGAAGGCCCGTTATTGTCTGAAATTCACCAAAGGTTTTTTATGCGTCTAGATCAAATCACCTCTTCAACTATCCATAACCCCATTTTGTACCCAGCCATTGTCTTGTTTCTAAGAAATTTCCTCCCAAAAAAACCCCTGAAAACATAATTTCTCTGGAACAAAGCACTCCCACTCAGAGTCTTTGTTGAAATGCATCCCCCACATGCAGGCACACACATTCACCTCCATGTCCATCTGTTTCATTACACACCGCTCTTTCCAAGCACTGCTCAGAATATTATTTTCTGATGTACGCAATGTTAGTTGACTGATTCCCTTTGCCCTTTCTTTTTTAGGTAATAAAATAGATCTGTCAGACAAGAGAGAAGTTCTCAGGCAGAGGGCTGAAGACTTTGCTCAGGCCCAGAGCATGCTCTATCTGGAGACGTCGGCCAAAGAGTCCGACAACGTCGAGAAACTCTTCCTTGACCTGGCGTGCGAGCTCATCCGAGAAGCCAAGCAGAACAAGCTCGACAACAATGACACTGCCCCGATGCCCGGCGAGGGTAAAACCATCAGTTATTTGAACTGCTGCAGCCTCAATTAAAGGGAGCTCAGCTGTGTGGCCGCGGTAACTCGGCAGCCATTGACTGTAGAACGTTGATGGCTGAGCCTCAATGCCTCCGTCTAAGATGGCATAAAGCCAAGGCTTAGTTTGGTCATGTTTTTTTCCCATGCCTTTTATAAGCAGTACAAAGGAGCTAGTTAGATTTCATTTTTAAAGTGCTACCATCATTGGCACCAGTATCTTCACTGGATCAGGATGTAGAGGTGCACATCAATAAATTAAAATGTCACAAGAAAGCTAAGTTATATCACCAATTCAGTTTGAAAAGTGAAACTTACATATTAGAATTCATTGTGAACAGAATAATATATTTCAATTGTTTATTTCTGATGCATTTATGCTTTGCTCTTGACAACACTCCATGGATTTTCAGTTGAGTTTATGGAGGCCTGTTTGCTTACCAATGTAGTACAGTAATGGCTTTCATTAAATCAGGTATTGGCACTTTTGGCAGGATTTGCTGGTCTCCATTCCTGCTAGAAAATGAAATCAGCGTCTCTGTTTAGCTTGTCAGCATGAAGAAGCGTGATCTAAAATCCCCTGGTAGATGGCTATGTTGACTAACTCAGAAATCACAGTGGTCCAACAACAGCCACGCAGCATCCTAAAATCTCACTGACACTAGACTTCAAGCAGATGGAATTCTGTCCTTATCCACTCTCCCTCCACACTCTGGGACCCTGATTTCTAAATGAAATCATTTTAATTTCATTTGAAAAAACTACTCTCCTGCCTTTTTTAAATTTGTTTTTTTCTTATACCTCAGCCCCAGGTAAGATGCTTCCAAAATCGTCTGATTCAGCAGCTGCTTAGCAAGGAATGTGAAAGTTTTTGCATAGGTCAAGGAAATGCTTATGTGTGGTGGCTATTAAATTTCGGTCTGGAGTGGCAGTCCATAACTTCTTAATCGACCCTAAAATTCTGAATGAGTCTAAAGACTACACTTATCCTTGTAATGCTTTCTGTACACCTAGAGACTTTGAAAATATTTAGAAAAGAGTCTCAGACTAAAAATTAAAGACTAAAGATGCACATAATTAACTAAACGGGGGGAACAGATTACGACTCCGTGCGCACGGTTTAATAAACTGTGAGAACGAATTCTTACCCCTCAAAAATTATTGCTGCACCTGACCCCTGCCGGTCTATGTAGCTTCATGCTTCCGCTTGTGTGAGAACAGCTTTATTGGTTGTCGGTTGTTTTACGTCAAACATTGTCTGATTCAAAAGACTAGAGAAATACCGGCATAAATCGGGTCGGCAACTGCAGATTATCACCTTACATTTAACGATCAAGACGACGGGAGCGCGCTGAGACTCCAGCAAGATTTCTAAAGACTGGCAGTCTTTAGTCTGAGACTGAAAATTCATTGGTGTACGCCCAGCATTACTTGTGAAACATTTTCCTTCCACTAAACTTTCCAATAATATGCTTTAAAACAGCAATGCCTTTGGTACCTTACCCTTCCTTTAGAAGTTGATTGTGACTGTCTTTTTGATACCTGCCAAGTCAGTAGTCTTACCCACGATAACATGAAAATGCCATAACATATTTCTATGTTTAAAAGAAAAATCCACATTTTCATAAGTAATATTTACATTATCTATAAAACAGAATTTTAATTGTTCATTGGCTGACTGATCAGAATTCAAGGCTTGAAATATCAGTCCTGTTTGAATTAATTAATATAAGAGTTTCACTTTTTGAACTTAATTTGTGCAACAATGATTTTTATCATATCCTAATTTCTTCAGATGCACTTATGTTTGACTGCTAATTCCTGTAATTTGAGTGGGGCTTCATTTTATCCCTGTCATGGTGAAATGTCAGGACTTCCCAGTTTGGCCTTTTGGATCCATTTTTCATTCCACTTCAGTGTTCACCAGCAGTATTACAAGAGCAAAAAATTATTCCGGGTATATTGTTACAAATCGGCTGAGGTTTTGTGACCATTGGCCGTTATTAGCTATCAATTACATGTTTACATACACTATGTTTCGGAAATTATTAAGGTTGGTCAAGGTGCAAAAAAAAAAAAAATGGATAAAAAACCATCTGACAATGTAACCTAAAATCTGTTGGATCTTTTATTTTCACATGACAGCTTTCAATTTCTTAATCATTTTTTGCACCTGTAATTACATACTGTGAAGATGTTTTTCCCCAATTTGACTTTTTACTTGCTGCTAGAAAATGTTTTTTTTCTGTCATAAGAACCAAACACATATAAAACCTACATTATTATGTCGCTCTTAATATATTTTTTAGTATATTGGCAAGTTTTAGTGATTGCTGATTTAGTTTGAAGCATTTGGAAAGCCTTCTATCAGTGGAACTTCTATGTAGATTTTTTCTTTATGACTATCTGCTATTTTTGTTAACATACACATGAATATTCCTACATTTGTTGGTGCTGGTCATGAAATAGTTTGAAGGAGGTGTGTCCGTGTAGTTTTATATAACTTGTTGTATTTCATATTATGCTTTCTGTGAACTTTTGTCGTTCAGCATGGCAGTGTCTAAAATGATCCTTTAGTCATTTGCCATAACTGCAGGCTGCTGTATTGCACAATGCCATATACTGCACACTTAGTATTTTGTTTTCTTTTTAGTTGTAACATTTAGTGTTGTACAGATTTATTACTGTAGTACATCTTGGCACTTTTTTTATTTTGTACTTTCATTTTTTTCCCCTCATTTGCTAGAAGTGCCGGATTTATGTTATACCTTGTACTTTAGGTTTAAGACGAGATACTCGTTGTTTATTCTTTACATCTTGTCAACTTCAGTGGGATTTACAAATGCAAGGCTGTTTGAATTGTTGTTTTATTCCTTTTGTGTATAAAAAAAAATCCCTAAAACTGTGTATAACATTAAACAGCTACACTAATTATTGTATGTTTTCGCTATGTTATTTTTTTGCATGTAATGAGCCCAGATTGTCTCATAGTTTTTTAAAAGTATTTGAAGAGGCTGCTTCCTAGTACTTCAACTACAAACAAAAGATACAATTAGAAAAAAAAGTCTGGAGTTAGAGATCACATCAGAAGCGATTCAATCTAGAACAGAGAAAAGACAAACATTAATAAAATATGCAATCAATCTGTTTAGTCCATCAACCATCCCGTTGCTTTGTTCCTCCATTTTTCAGACCTCTTCATCAATCCTTCCATTTTGTCTTCCATCATGTATGCCTTTACTTATCTCTGTCTGTTCATTCAGATATTTGTATGTCCATCTAGCCATACTTCTTTCCACCTGTATTTCTGCCAGTCATTCCATCTGTAACATTTTTCATTCATCGATCTGTCCATCCATCAGTCTGTTTGATTCTATGAATGTTTATCTCTTTGTCTTTATTCTTTCAATACAATTTTTATCCATGAAATATCTTCATAAATCTTTGTATGTACGTATGCAATAATTTTGTTCTTTCTCAGGGCTGTAGTCTGAAATGTTGAGTTTGCAAAGTTTTATTAATGCAGTACATACCTTCTAAATACTGCAGAAAGTAAACACCTATGAAGACTTCCCAGGAAGTTTGGACATGAGTTTAAAACTACACTGCCTGGCCAAAAAAACGACACACTCTATTTACCTATAGCTTCGATTACGGCATGCATTCTCTGTGCCATTGTTTCGATAAGCTTTTGCAACCTCTCGAGATTTATTTCCATTCAGTGTTGCACTAATTTTTCTACAAGATCTTGCATTGATAATGGTAGAGTCTGATTGCTGCACAAAGCCTTCTTCAGGACATTCTAAAGATTCTCAATGGGGTTAAGGTATAGACTCTGCAGTGGCCAATCCATGTGTGAAAATGATGTCTCATACAACCAGAACCACTCTTTCACAATTTGAGCCCAATGAATCGTGGCCTTGTCGTCTTGGAATATGCCTGTATGAACAGGAAACAAAATTCCCATTGATTGAATAACGTGGTTACTCAGGTATTTAGCTTTCCTCATTCTAGGTTTGCTGGACCTGGACCTGACCAACTGCAGCAACCCCAGATCATGGTACTGCCTCCACGGGCTTGTACTGTATTCAATATGTATGATGAGCGCATCCCTCATCTCTCTCTCTTCTCACCGTGACGTGCCCATCATTCTGGAACAAGGTAAATGTGGACTCATCAGACCACATGAACTTCCATTGCTCCAGAGTCCAATCTTATCTCTTACGGCTACACAGCTGTTCAGTCCCAATCCCTTAAATAGCCTTTGCAATGTCCGTCTGGAAATGCTCTTTCTTTGACTAGTAACTAGTAAACTAAGTTCTGTTTTTTTAGATGTATTTCTTTATTTCGCCAAACATTCAAGACCGAGCAAGATCATTCAGGATTTTTTCTGGCCACATTACTTCCTCCAGATGATGGGTCCTCACTATCCTTCCACTTTTTAATAACGCATTGAACAGTTCTTAACCCAGTTTTAGTAGTTTCTGCATCACCTTAGATGTTTTCTCTGCCTGATGCCTGGCAATGATTTGACCCTTCTCAAACACACTGACATTGCATATGAAATGAGAAGCAACTCATTGCACCAGTTTTTTATTGTTTTTTTGTTTTGTTTTTTGGCCAGGCAGTTTATTTTTGTTGTTCTTGCTACTTTAAGTAAAGGGAAAACATTGATCTTTTTGCTGAGTATGTACAGGCTTTAGAGTAAACCTATGAGGTTTTCTGCCTCTTACACTTGACCAGAAATGGACTGTGAACTCTGCTACATGTACTCTTGGGTAGTATTGAACTATGACCCGAATAGTGTGTAGGGCCCTGTTATTTAAGCATCAGAGTTCCCAAGTGTGTGGACCACGCACTGGAGTCAATAATGTTTGTATATTGTTTTGAAATTACTTTTGTTGTAAAGTGCCTTGAGATTACATTTGTTGTGAATTGGCGCTAAATAAATCAAAGTGAATTGAATTGAATTTTTAATTTGATGCGTCTTTCTTACATAGAACTCAAACTCCCATCAATCATTGCATGTCAGACGACTAGACGCCAGATGTCTGTAAAGACGCATCAGCCATAGTATGAGTGGCAAATCTAACAAAGGAACCTCTCTCTCTCTCTCTCTCTCTCTGTCTCTCTCTCTCTCTCTTTCTTTCTCTCTCTCTCTGGATAGTATGAAATAAAAATGAATACTATATTGCTGTAAATTAAATTAGATAGACACAGGGGCATCAAACTCCAGTCCTCAAGGGCCAGTATCCTCCAATCCAGATGTTTTCCTGGTTCAACACAAGAATGAAATCTTTAAATTGCTTTCTCAGCATGGAGTTAGTGCTATGGGCTCCTGTTGATGACCTGGTTATTTGATCAAGGCATGAAACTGAGATTTATCTGATTACTGCCAGAGTACACATAACAAATGAACCAAATTCAACTTACTCCATACCACATCTTAATTTTAAACCTAAGGTCACAGGGAGAGGACAAAACTCCAGACAGTTTACGACTAAAGCCTAATTTCCTGGTAGCCAGCATCCACCTAAACTAAACTTTACATCATAACACATCATACCTCTAGTCCTAAAAACTACAGCTAGAATTACTGACACACATAAAAACTTAACCATTTAACTTATACCATATATTAAACCTTTTAGGGATGGACAGATCACTTTAACAAAGACCGATTATCTGAAGAAAAGAAAAAAACGCCCCTCACAATATGGTGGCAACGATGACGTACGTCGTTGACGCGGCGTCCATTCTTTTATGTCTATAAATACGAGCCATCTGTTGTATGTTTACGTTGCTGGTTGCTTGCCAAACAGAGTTAATTAAAGCTGTTGAATACTTTGGAAGACTTTGACACCTGAAGGCCTCCCTTTAGGAGCGGACTTCAGCCGCTGCTCTCATGCAAGTTCACATGACAGCACTTCTCTGCCCTTGCTGACAGGGAGAATCTCACTTCCTCTTTACTACGGGACAGTAGTCTGATTAGAACCACAGGGGAGATCTTGCAGGGGTGTTGATCATACGCAGAAGATCAGCACACCGAAGCCTGTGATTTACACTGGAGCAGAATGATGGCCGGAGGCAGAAGTTTGGCCACAGTTGCAGCTACCTGCATCACAACGTTGTGTTTGGCGTGTTTGCACGTGACCTCCCTAAAGTCACAACTTTTCACCAGACTTGGAGGGTTACGTTACACCACGGAACCCCCCATCAGCTATAAAACGTTGTACTTCGATCAAAAGGTGAGTGAATTTTATTTTTCTTAATTTTATTTATTTATTTTTTGCTGAATATGTGCCTATAAATAATGTTAGCCTATAAAATAATACAGGATACCATGCTCGTTCTTTACAGTCTATGGTTCTTTATTGTTTCTTCCGCTTTTAATTCTTTCTCTTTCACTTCTCCTTTACTGCTTCATTATATGATTCCCGCATTTTAATAAATGTTGTCTCATCTATCTGCTCTTTCATGAGAAGATTTATTTTGAATGTTAGTGGCTTAATTGGGAGCATTGAGCTACCCTACATGATTTTTATTTCACCAGATTTATAATGGTCTAATGACCAATAATTCCCCCAGTCTCTTAAATTAAAATATTTGACCCATTCTACAACAAAGATTATTTATTTATTTACACTGTATAATGTGCAGGGTTCCTATGTAGTCATGGACTACAGAATTAAGATTTTTATCAAAATACTTATTAAATATCAAAATGTGCATTCATCACCAAGATAAAAAATATACTTTTATAGACGATACAATATTGATTTCTATTTAGATCAAATTCTATCACACGTTTGCCTGCATTAAAATTTGTTTTTTTCACATTGTAAATTTTATTTTTAAGTTATTGCCAGAGCCCACATATATGTATGTGTACTCACACCTAATAGAAAAATAATTTGATTGCTATTTTTGACCTCTAAACCCTCTAAGATTGAGGTTTTAAATTAGACTTGTTAGTCTTGAGTTGCGCTCAGTTAAAATAAAAATAAAAAGTATAGACATTACTATTCTTTAGATTAAAAAAAATACAGGTATACATAAAATATATAATACAGAATTTGTATTTTATGTCCAGACTTCACCAGTTGAATATAGTATATTTTAAAAATGGATCTAAGTTTTCCCAGACTGAAATGGCATTGAAATCGGCTTTTACCACAGTTTCAAATGGAAAGCCAACTTGACTGTTGTTTTTTTAATTCCAGTATTTATAGAACACACTGAAGATAAAATCCAGTTTGTCAAATATTTTGGCTTAAATATCTTCATATTATAAAGAATTACATCAAAGTCTAAAAATGTGAGTCTAAAGAGTGTCTGAACATCACACAAAAACCCTGGAGGAGCTTTAATATATCATTTTTTTTAATGATCAGTTTAGTCATTCTTCTATTTACTATAGCACTACTTGATTCCATTGTTTGCTTGTCCCCCCGCCCAGAAAAAACCCCAGCCCAAAAATCTACAACGCTTGCTCTTTCAAAAGCTCTTCCTTCACCTTAATGAGTAGGAGTGCATGTGTTGTGTCTGGAGACAATAGGTGTTTCCATCTGGCTTCCTGTAGTGAAGGGAAAAGCATCCCAATTGGCTCTGTTCTTGCCAGCAGACCTGGCTGTCTGCCTAAAGAGGTCTCCAGGGCTAAGTGAATATGAAAAAATGTACTTCTAAAGGGGGGGTTGAAAGATCTTCATTCAGTCTGCACGTTTTCTTTTTATCGGTATTTCATGGAGAGTCATATTACAGGTTGAACGGTGTGTGGTGGGACACGGCACATCTGGTTTTAGTCAAAACAAGAAGCATCTGGGTGCAGTGTAAATGCAAGCTTACAAAAGGCCCCCTTCTTTTACATTTCATAAAGACACCTGTACTTTGAAACATTCAAAAACATGAAAAATACTGATTTTTTTTTTTACGCTCTATTTTATATCTCTGTCTTATAAGTTAGCATCAGTTGCAATTTGATTATAAAGGTATGACATTGATGAGTAAAAAATATGATAGTGTGGCAGTATCATGGTTTGAAGTAAAAAATAAAACAAAAATGTTTAACCTGACTCTCAGTTCAGACAGAAAAGCCATTAGTATTCCTACTGTTGCCAAAATTATTTAAGATATTGGTTAATATTTTAATGTTACAATTATATTTATTTAGCATAGTTATTTTTATTTTGATCCTAAGCCGATGTTAGCTAGTTAATTATTTGAGCTTTCAGCTGCTCAAAAGACATCCCACTTATAGTTTACCTGCGTATAATTTAAAACGGGGTTATCGCCACAGTTATTGGTGGTTCTGCTGTAGCTTCCCAGCTGCTACATACTTTTTGCTATCAAAAATTTTAGTTTTTGTTATTTCAAGCAATTCAGAAGCGTAGAATAGTGTTGCCCTAGGGCTGGACGATGTAGAAGAAAAGCATATCGATAAAAGGGATATTCATATTGATCAATATCGATAATTATCTATAATTATCACACAAAATGTAGTTTGTAAGATACAGAGACAAATCAAGAGACCTGTGTAACATCAGTAAATATAGAAAAGTAATGTTATTAACCATTATATATTTTATAAATTGTTAGTAATTTAAATTATGATTGTTTTGTTTTGTGACACTTTATAATATTAATGACTGAAACCTTGGGTTTAATTTTTCAATAAAGCTAATTTAAATTCAGTTTGGCTGTTAAAGCTAACTAGCTACTCACCTATACCAGAGTCTAGACGGAGCCCAGGACACTGAAGCCCAGTCCAGTCAATGAGAGGTGAAGGCAGCAGGGGCCTGTTCCGGAAAGCTTAGTTAACTTACCATATGATAAAAAAGACTTGTTCCGGAAAGCTGATTTAAAAGTTCACACTATGCTCAGAAACCCTCTTGAACAAACTTACCCAGAACATAACCTGCGCCAGACCAAGTTATGTTCAGAGATTAAGTTGCTATGGTTACTAACATACCTTGAAAGATACCTTCGTTTTTGGAACTGAAAGTTGAGGTTATCCACAAACTTACCCTCAAACTTATCCGGTTATTTCACATAACCTGCTTTCTGGAACGGACCCCAGGGGCCTGTACCATGAAGCTGGATTAGGTGGCTAGCCAGCTATGTTTATGCTTAGTTCCCACCAACCCTGGCTTTTAGGTACTATGAAAGTAGCTCGGCTTTGATCGATGTTCGTTGCCATGGTATCCTACGCTTCATGGCTAACCTGCTCCGGGGCAGGTTATGTTCTGGATTCGAGATCTCAGACTGAAGTTTGACCAATCAGCTGTGAGCAAAGAAACATATATATGTGACGTAACTAATTCCCAGCGTCTGTTCTCTGTTGCAATGGCTTCACCTTTTCTCCCAAATCCTGTGGACATCTTCGCGCAAATTGTTAGACGAGCACTTCGTAGAGAAAGAGATTTTAGGGACAGACAAAATCCATTTGACTTTCCGGATGCTAACTTGTATGAAAGATACTGATTTTCCGCGGAAGGAATGTCTTATCTTTGTGAACTTCTTGAGCCGCACATAACAAATGTGACTCGTTGAAGCCATGCCCTTACTGTAGCGCATCTATAATCGGCCGCACCTTTTTGTTGCTCAGAGCCACAGCGTAATCTTGAGGAAGTGGCCCTCCCCCAGTTTTCCTCATTTCACATTTTTGTCTGTTTTCTGCAAACAAGTGTTTGTGATTAAATGTTCAAAACAATAATAAAAGGTTATGGTAAATACTCACCACTTTGAATTATATTTTTATATTTTGTCTTGATCTGATGCCAAGAACGTTTGGAGTTGGGGTTGCATCTAAAAATCAATGAATATCAATCTTTCTTAGGATGCAATGGCCTATACATTCACATTTTACATACATCTACACACATATACTACATATACACTACCGTTCAAAAGTTTGGGGTCACCCAAACAATTTTGTGTTTTCCATGAAAAGTCACACTTATTCACCACCATACGTTGTGAAATGAATAAAAAATAGAGTCAAGACATTGACAAGGTTAGAAATAATGATTTTTATTTGAAATAAGATTGTTTTTACATCAAACTTTGCTTTCATCAAAGAATCCTCCATTTGCAGCAATTACAGCATTGCAGACCTTTGGCATTCTAGCTGTTAATTTGTTGAGGTAATCTGGAGAAATTGCACCCCACGCTTCTAGAAGCAGCTCCCACAATTTGGATTGGTTGGATGGGCACTTCTTGCGTACCATACGGTCAAGCTGCTCCCACAACAGCTCAACGGGGTTCAAATCTGGTGACTGCGCTGGCCACTCCATTACCGATAGAATACCAGCTGCCTGCTTCTTCTCTAAATAGTTCTTGCACAATTTCGAGGTGTGTTTTGGGTCATTGTCCTGTTGTAGGATGAAATTGGCTCCAATCAAGCGCTGTCCACTGGGTATGGCATGGCGTTGCAAAATGGAGTGATAGCCTTCCTTATTCAGAATCCCTTTTACCCTGTACAAATCTCCCACCTTACCAGCACCAAAGCAACCCCAGACCATCACATTACCTCCACCATGCTTAACAGATGGCGTCAGGCATTCTTCCAGCATCTTTTCAGTTGTTCTGCGTCTCACAAACGTTCTTCTTTGTGATCCAAACACCTCAAACTTGGATTCATCCGTCCACAGCACTTTTTTCCAGTCTTCCTCTGTCCAATGTCTGTGTTCTTTTGCCCATCTTAATCTTTTTCTTTTATTGGCCAGTCTCAGATATGGCTTTTTCTTTGCCACTCTGCCCTGAAGCCCAGAATCCCGCAGCCGCCTCTTCACTGTAGATGTTGACACTGGTGTTTTGCGGGTACTATTTAATGAAGATGCCAGTTGGGGACCTGTGAGGCGTCTGTTTCTCAAACTAGAGACTCTAATGTACTTATCTTCTTGCTCAGTTGTGCAACGCGGCCTCCCACTTCTTTTTCTACTCTGGTTAGAGCCTGTTTGTGCTGTCCTCTGAAGGGAGTAGTACACACCGTTGTAGGAAATCTTCAATTTCTTAGCAATTTCTCGCATGGAATAGCCTTCATTTCTAAGAACAAGAATAGACTGTCGAGTTTCAGATGAAAGTTCTCTTTTTCTGGCCATTTTGAGCGTTTAATTGACCCCACAAATGTGATGCTCCAGAAACTCAATCTGCTCAAAGGAAGGTCAGTTTTGTAGCTTCTGTACCGAGCTAAACTGTTTTCAGATGTGTGAACATGATTGCACAAGGGTTTTCTAATCATCAATTAGCCTTCTGAGCCAATGAGCAAACACATTGTACCATTAGAACACTGGAGTGATAGTTGCTGGAAATGGGCCTCTATACACCTATGTAGATATTGCACCAAAAACCAGACATTTGCAGCTAGAATAGTCATTTACCACATTAGCAATGCATAGCGTGTGTTTCTTTGAAGTTAAGACTAGTTTAAAGTTATCTTCATTGAAAAGTATAGTGCTTTTCCTTCAAAAATAAGGACATTTCAATGTGACCCCAAACTTTTGAATTGTAGTATATATATATATATATATATATATATATATATATATATCAACACGAATACATTTTCATTTGAGCATTTAATATATTTTTAATATGATAAGCCTACATAAATGTACATTAATTGTTTAACCTACGCATTAACGCAATCAGCAATCTTCCACCAAGATTGTTCTCTTGCTTTGGCAGCAGATGCAGTGTTACTGCGTGCTTGAAAAATACTTCTATATACTTCATATTTCTGAAGAATTATCTCTTGCTCCTCCGTTGAAAAGTATATAGCTCTCGCTCTATCCATATCGAACGCGATTGGTTTTTCAGTGTCGACGTCACTCTTTAATGTGCACGCGCGTGTGGATTAATCATAGCTTAAGGGATCAAAGCCTGAGTTGACAGAGAAAGTTGATAAGCTGCATCATGGTACCAATAAAGCCTGATTGCATCGGTTTGGTTTTGTCGACTCAAAACCAATCCTGTAACCCAGAGTTTGTTCAGCTACCTTCATGGTACAGGCCCCAGGTCTATTAACCCCCAGTTGTGTGTTTTTAAAGCGTTTTTCACTTCTGGTGACCGGGTGGAGAACTGTGGGGACATTTTAAAAGCCACAGGTGATGTTAACAGGGCGACCTGGGGAAGTTTCCTGTGTCTCTCTGTAACAGTGATTCGCAGCGAGCCATAGTAGAGGAGTTCTCTTTAAGACTACTGATTGTAGTAATTTATTTGGTTTATCATTACTACGTTTAGTGTTTTAGTGTGTCGAGGATCGGTTCAAAACGGCACGCAACATTTACCTGAGTTACTGAAACATTTTTCCGTGACAACTTCTGCTGCTCCCTCGCTGTGTCATCTGACCAAGGTGAAGTTAGTTTTACATCGATTGTTCGCTTAGCGACCATCAACAAATTCTGTTGCAGCTCAAGTCATTTGTTCCTTTTTGAGGTTTGATGACAGAGCTGCCTGGGTTGGCGTTAATGATTCATTCAGAGTAGGTAGTGACTGTTGTATTGAGCTACCTGATAGGCTATAATGAAAAAATGAGGGGAAACATTTTATTTTTTTAATCAAACTTTTTGTATCGACCCAGTTTTTTCCTATCTTTCGAGTGATGGATATTGCTATCGAATTATCGTCCAGCCCTATGTTGCCCTGGGTTCAGATCCTAGCCTGGAGTCTTTCTGCATGGAGTTTAAAGTTCTCCCTGTACATAGGTGGCTTCCCTCTGGGTACTCCGGCTTCCTCCCCCAGTCCAAAAAACATGACCCTTAGGCCACGTCCACACTAAGCCAGATAATGCCTTAAACGTATAATTATTTAGTCTACACCCCCCTATCGTCCACACTAACCCGGCGTCGTTTAAGGTCTGTGGCCGGATAACTATTAGCCGGGTAAGAGAGCTGTGTAAATCTTAATTCAATGGGTAAACGAGCTAGTGTGGACAGCTTCCCCGGAAAATGAAAGGAAGTGGCGTCACTGAATGCTGCGTCAATAGCAATACGACACTACAGACAAAGACAACAGCGAAGAGTAATAAATCGATCTCGTCGTCTGTCCGCACCAAAAATTCTCTTTTCTTCTGAGCAGCTATTGTTTTCTTCGGTTAACGGGACAAGCAGATATGTACTGTGCTGTAGAGCTTCTTGTTTATATTATGTAGGCGCTGGCGTCACGTAGATTATACGCGTGTTCCGTGCGTCTTTTCGCGCATGCCCAGTATTTGCACAGGTCGGTATGGGATTTCGCAATCATGGGAACTTAAACGGACCCTAAACGGGGCGTAAATGCTCGTGTTGAGTGGATAACATTAGGCGTCTAACTCCCCGTATAACCTTATCGGCTTAGTGTGGACGTAGCCTTAGATTAATTGGTCTCTCTAAATTGCCCTTAGGTAAGAGTATGTGCATGCATGGTTGTTTATCCTGTCTGTAACTATGATGAAAGAAAGGTGTAGTGGCTTTATTTTACAGCCAGCTAACTGGCAGAGTGCAGCAACATGTGAGGCATGCAGCACTACATTACTCGGTTCTGTATATATTTGGAAAACTATCCAGTAAACCCATCACTTTCTCTGACATCTCATTAGAGGAAGTTTGAGGGGACTTCTTTTGCTGACTTCTCAGTCCAGGTTTAACAGTACCAACATAAAAAAGCAGCCAATATGACTGTCACAACTTTTTGCACCTTTTCTCCTTTGTCTGACACATCTCACTGATACTGAAAATGGCTACCTTTTAATCTTCTTCACTCAGTATCTATTTCCACTTATAGGAATTTTGCAATCAGTGTGTTCTGTTAGCTCAATGGTGCATTCACTAAGAAACTTGGGATTTTAGTTTACAGCCAAATTATCAAAGCTATTCAAGCTTAAATCATCCGATTCCAGGTACGGGTAAATATCTTGGTGCAACTGCAACCATTTTTATAAGCAAAACACAGGTTGTTGGTCTCACATCAGTTGGTAAAGTTTAGAAATATTGTTTAGAATAAAAAAGACTTATTTTTACGGGAAATGTATTTTGCAGTATTTCAGTCCCTATCTTGCATGTAGGAAACGGAGACTTCTTTTTTTATTAGGTAAATGGATAAAAAAAATAAAATAATACTGGACATGTTTTTAGATGCTATAGTAAACGCTAATAAGTCTCCACTCTTAACAGTGTTTGAATTTGTGGAAAATGCTCCACACCTGTTCCTGCCCACTGCATCCTGTCTAATCAGCAGAGCTGACAAGAAGATAAAGATCATTTCCTCCCTACTAACATCCCCATCCCGCCATTGTCTTGTCTCATATGGGCTCCCGTTTGCCAATCAGTGAGAACTTGTATGCTCCGTTGTAAAGTCTACAACAAATATAACCCTTGTTGGCCCATTTTCAGTGAAACTGTTAGGTTTTCTGTTATCTGTAAGTGGTTATAGGGTTTTCCACACCTAGCAGTTCGGAGTAGTGTGAAAGAAGTTCCAAGCCGTTCTGCAGTTGTCATCAGGAAATCCTCCTGACAGCAGCCTGCCATTAGACAATGAATGGAAGTGTCCTTTAGCATCTCTCAAACTACTACGAGAGTTTGTCGTGACTTATGTTACATCTGTTTACTCTGGGACTCCAGTGTGATGGGCAAAAAAAATGTAGCGTCTCGAGTTTTGCCATAAACATACAGAACTACAGGGTCCTCCAATCGTTATAATTTCAATACATGTTTTTTCCCCATGTTTTCTCATGTATCTTATCTAGATTTTATGTACCAGCGCAACACAAAATAGTATAACTTTAAAGTGGAAGAGAAATTACTTTATTCTGACACGTTTAAATGATTTCCAGAGCACCTGGAGTGTTTGAGTCAATTCATTAGCAAGGACATCGCTTGCAGATGTTAAAATTGCAATGTTTATTAAAGGAAAAGGGGTTGAAGTACTTGGGAAGATGTGCAGATGGAGGCTTGGGATGAAGATTCAGGGTGGGGGTGCAGTCTTCTGGAATTCATCTCTTCCCAAGCCTGTTCAGGACCTCCCACCCCAGACAAACCTGAAAGAAAGAGTTGTTAGAGGATGCTAGGACTGTGAGGGAACTAGGGTGAAAGGGGAAGGATGAAGGGATGAGGATGTAGTTAAGTGAGGATGAGTCCAAATATAGAGTCGGGAAGGGAGGGCTGCAAAAAAATAATCGTGACAGGCAGAGTATCAATGGACCACAGAGTAATTAGAGATGCAGTCCAGGCTTGAGATGCCAGGTGAATCGAGTTTGGGTAGATTGCTGAGAGGAACTGGATATCGAGTGTGGTCCTTCTCCTGGACTTAAATGAATACATTAACTTCATTTAGTTAATAAAGTCTACCTGTGGGTAAATTAGAAAAGCCAAAATTATAAGTGGAATGGTTTGGATTGAAGCATATTTATATGTTAGAATGGCCCAGCCAAAGTCCAGACCTTAAAGGGGACATATGCAAATTTTTGTTTTTTCATACTGTGCTGTCACCAGTTGGGTCTGCCATAAACAAACATGCATCCATTTTTATAAGCAGAATTTTTAAATGAGCTCCTAACACCTGTCGAACTCCACCCTCAAATGTCAAAGCCCGCCAATTAATTCAATGCCATTTTTCATTGTGGCAAACTGCAACCGAGTCCCAAGATGGGTGGGTGTGGTCAGCAACAGCTAATTTACTTAAAAGTGACGGAGCCTTCACACCGGCTCATTCTGAACTGGACTGAAGTGATCAAGAATTGAGCTGGTGACATCGCTTTTTGCAAGGCTAAAGCATGGGAAAGAAATGTATTAACATATTTGTACAGACCATAGACATATAATAACTTGTTGAAAAAGAGGCATAATCTGTCCACTTTAATGAAATTGAAAAAAGGCAAGACTTAAACATTGATGTCCCTCACTGATCTTCATCCAATCAGACTGAGCTTGAGGTATATGACAAAAATGATTTTAGGCTATAGACAGACCTGGCAGACAAATTTCCCAAAACCCTCGCTAATTATTTAAAGCATTGTTTAATTTTTCTTCTGCTTCACTGTTCTGTGCAACTTTGTGTTGTTCCATCACATAAAAATACAAATACAATGCAATAAAAAAAATAGATTTTAATACTTTTTGCAAGCCACTGTATTAATATTTAGCATCCACACAACATTTTTATTAACAGAAATTAGATACTTGCATTGGCCACATGATGGCACTAGTCATCAAGTTGTGGATATGTTATGAAACCAGATTTACAGGTAGTGTGCTGTGCATATTGAATGAGTTGGATACGTTTTGCTGAAGCACTAAAACCCAAAAGAAAAGTGTTTTTTCTTTCTGTTATCTTTTTGTTCCCCAATTTATTTGAATATTTTTCTCTCTATATTAAAAAGGAGATTTTGATTCTCAGTAATTTCATGGTTCAGTTCCCTAAGCCAGATAACAACTATTTAACATAGCTGGAATTCAGTTTTAAATAACTAACTATGTAAAATGTAAGAAATTCATGATGAAATTAGTGAAGCGCTTTGTTCACACATGTTACACCATGTTGGGCCAGTACCAGTCGTCTTTGCTGCCAAACTGCAGAACCTTTCCTTCAAGCTGTCTTATGGTCCCCTCACCCTTAAAAACACTGCCAAATGAAGGAATTGAGGCTTGAATGAACACACTGAGGCCCCCAGAATCTTTTTTTTGCTGTCACTGGCTCATAAAAACCCTGCCTCCTTTGTTTCTACCGAGGAGCGTACAGAGTGACGATGGGGGGCAAAACCAAACAGAAACATTTTGTATTAAGTGGTGGGAGCTGATTCAGGCGCTGGACCGCAGAGAAACCTCGTGGGGTCGTCTTCTCCATGAAGCTGCCTTTGTTCATAAAAGAACACAGGAAAATATGGTTGAAAGGAGAGGATGGCGGAGAATCCCTGAGGTTTCGTGAAAGGATATTTGAGAGCTCAAGGAAGCTGGAACTAATGTGGCATCTTTTTTTAAATGGTTCCAGCATTTCTCTTTACAAATTGGTGCTAATTACCCTAAAGTCGAAAGTCGGGACTGTGACCCAAGAGCTTACATTTGAGAAGTGGGGCCAATTCATACAAGGTCCTCTTTATCTGATCTTCAGGTTATACTTCACATTTGTCTTGCTGGCTCTATCAGAGCAGGACAAAAAGAGGTAAACTTTTGCATTCTCCCTTTTCTTTACTAAACCTCAAACATTCACTAGCTGGCCTCAGAGATCACTGGTGTGTGTTTTATTCTTAGTATAAATACATCTGTGAAGAGTTCTGAGGTTTGACATCAAAACCGGACATTTTGGCCTACATGATAAACGGTGTGTATATTACCCTAAATGCACCATCCACACTGATGCATGGCTGTTGCTGCACCGTAGATAGATGGAGGTAAATACAAAGCAATCCTGAAAAAAACCCCAACAAAACTGTAAGAGGCTGCAAAAGATTTGGGAGTGTTGTGCATGCTCACCTTCCGTTGGAAGAACAACCCTAAGTAGCTAAAATTTCAATGGAATTCTTTCAAGTGAAGGCTAAATCATGTGTTAGAATGGCCCAGTCAAAGTCCAGAACAAAATCTAAGTGGTAACATGCAAGCAGGTAACGTAACGTTAGCTATTTTGAAAAGAAGAATCGGCCAAAATGTTAGTTTCCTTATATGAATCGATGGTTTCGACATACCCAAAAGACTTTCAGCAATAACTGCTGAGAAAATATGATTCTAAAAAGCACTCAGTCAGAGGGGGTAAATACAAACGCACTGCATAAATTTCAGGGTTGCAGTTTTTTCTTTTTCTTAAGTCCCTGCAATCCTTTTCCTCCTACCCTACACTTATGCACTACTTGTGTTAGTCTGTTACATGCATTTCAAAGGAAATACAGTTTGTCTGCGCTGCAACAGAATTTGAAAACATTGAAGGGATAGAAATACTTTAGCAAGGTACAGTAGACTTACTTATAATAGGCTGGAAAAGAATTGCCTTAGTCAGTACTATCAACAGCTGATTAGATTGCAAAAATAATCCTAAATCATGCACTATAAATATGTCCCTGGTTATATAAATCTTAGCAAGTAGCCCTGCTCACTATCTTTTGCAGGGCCAGCTTGTCTGCCAAGACTATATTGAGTGAGTACTATACAGGTAATTGGGAGTATCCAGGATATGTTTCAGAGCTGTTGCAGGAACAGGACACTAAACAATGCACAGATGATCTGAATGAAATCTAGGCTCATTGTAAATAGGTGCTTCATCCTTTAGTAGCCATTACATTTTATGTTAAACTACCCTCCATGATGCCATGTAAATTCTCAGCACTTTTGCAGACTTGAGATTCACAATTTGTAATCAGTTTATAATTCTAAAAACAGACTTTGTTTTTTATATGCCAGATGAAAAAGAAAGTTTATAATGATGACCAAGCCAAAACTAAATATTCATCCTCTTCTCTTGTCATCATTCACACTGTTTGCTTTTACTTGTTTAATTCTTTCTAATGGTTTTTTTTCTAAGATAAATTCCTTTCTCCCATTATGTGAAGGCTATAATAGATATATTTAGTATACATCATTAGCAGACTGATACAAAACTGCCAGGTTTATTGCATATATAATGTGATATTAGGAAGGTAAAGGCTCAATATCTATTAGATGCAGTGGGGAAAAATCTATGAAAATAAGGATGCTAGAGCCATACCTCTCAACTAACGAAAAAAAATTGACTTGGAACCAGAAGGCAAAGTATTTAGTACCTCGCTTTCTGTTATAACCTCTGGAACAAAGCTATATAGGACCATTTGCTTGGGTGCACTGCATTAGAGCTTGATACTTTAACATTACGGCGCTATGATATAGTTTGATTTCATTAAGACTGAGACAAAAAGAGTTAGAAATCCAAAGTGATCAATTATTCAGAACATTTTAGGGCTGCATGGAAATACAGACATCTGAAAATGTGGACACCCTGCTGAATGTTCAGATCTTTTTTAAAGGGAACACATTAAGCCTATTTTAAACAAGTTATAAAAGGTGTGACCGACCCCCCCCCCCAAAAAAAAAAACAACAACAAAAAAAATGCTTTCAAGTCTACATTCTGTATGTGGTTAGAAATAACAGTTTAATAACAAACTATATGGGCTGTATACTCAGTGTTGAGTTTTCATCTTCATCCTCCTCAGTCAAGCCATAGATTAGCTCTAACTTTCCAACTGTTGTTATAGTTTTTGTGTCCATTTGACCCGTTTTACACGCGGAAATGCACAATATGTCACCAAAGGGAATGATGCACTCTGTCTCCTATTTGTTGAGATCGGCTTGTCCGTTTGAGGTTTGACTTCCTGCAAACCGCAGCAATTTTGGAGCAGCGCAGTGCAGCAGAATGCACAGACTACTGTCTATTTCGTGAAAAAAGAACAGAACGAGACACTAGGCAGCAGCTCAGGGAGGACCTCACATAGAGGAGGCTGTCGTATTGCATGCATCACACCAGTCAGTTTAAGTACAGTCCCTTGATGAACATTGAAACCCCCAGTATTTTCATCATTCTATGAAATCCCCCCCGGACAGCATGTGAAAAGTTGACACATCCAGGGAAAAGAGGACAGTTGGTCACTCTGGTACAGAATATTTTAATTGAGTTCTTCCAACAAAATGATTCCCACATAAAGCAATTTCATCAGCTCAATTCTTGATTTCAGTCCCTTTCAGAATGAGCTTTGCCTCACATGGTAATCGTATGGAATTGGTGGATGAAGTTTGATCTATTAGGGGCAGAGTTGGACTGGTGAGGGGGGGGGGTTATGTAAAATCCTCTTGACTCAGGCTCAGGAGGTTGGAGTTTGTCCTGTAACTGGAGGGTTGTCAGACTGAACCCTAACTCCAACTAAGGTGAGGTACTTCTTGAGGTTTTCCCCACTCTTTACTTTCCCTTGGGCTGTTCCTTGTTGGATTGAATGGTGTCTTATAGGTCAGTGTCAGGTTGCATGTTCCAATTCTCCTTCAGTGTAATTCATTTCTAAAGATTGCATCTCATTTTCTTCAAGCCCTCTCTGATAATTGATAGAATTAGTCATGGGTTCTATGGGATGATCTGGACAGTTCTTGCTACTGTAAATCATCTCAAAAAGCATGAAGCAGTCTACAAGAAGGGACAGAGCAGGCTGTTTTTCATTCGAAAGCTTTGGTCCTTCTGTGTTTACAGTAAGATGCTGCTTCTATTAGTCTGTTACTGGAGATCGTTTCATTTTTTGCCCCACTGTATCTCGGCAGTTTTTCCTCTTCACGAAAACACAAGGTCATGGAAAAGATCTTCAATAACCTTTAATCAATGTTATTGACATGTTCTTACTATTCAGATTGATCACTTTGGATTCCTTCAAGACGGCACCTTTAAGCAGAGATACCTTGTGGCTGACAAACACTGGCACCAGCCAGATGGACCTATTTTGTTCTACACCGGAAATGAAGGAGACATCACCTGGTTCTGCAACAACACAGTAATTAACCATACGTTCACCAGCATATTTATATTGTTTAGCCTTATGTACAATTATTTACCGTTTTCTTTTAAGGGCTTCATGTGGGAAGTTGCAGAACAGTTGAGTGCCATGCTGGTTTTTGCAGAACACCGCTACTATGGAGAGTCCTTGCCCTTTGGACAGGACTCGTACAGTGTGAGTTAAGATTTGAAGTCACAGGTTTACATTTAATAATTATCGATTTCTTGTAAACAACCAATGCATTATTAATTTGAAAACATTTGACGTTCTGAAACCAGGACCTCAAACATCTGAATTACCTGACATCAGAGCAAGCCCTTGCAGATTTTGCTGTACTCATTCAAAACCTCAAGACTTTTGTACCCGGTGCACAGAACAGCCCTGTCATCGCCATCGGAGGCTCCTATGGAGGGATGCTTTCTGCCTGGTTCAGGATGAAATATCCAAATGTTGTTGTTGGGTAAGGTTTTAATGAACAAATTGTCTTGTATGGTTTGATGTTCAAACTGTTGATAAAAATGACGCTCCTGTTCACAAATCTTCTCCACAGATGACTGATGGTAATGGTTGTGAACTTTTTGAGCAAAAAATAGAACCAGTTCTGTCTGCTCTTGGCTTTCAGGGCTTTGGCAGCCTCTGCACCAATATGGCAGTTCCCTGACATGGTGCCATGTGGAGACTTCTATAAAATAGTAACAAATGACTTTGCTAAAAGTGGCAATAACTGTGACACAAATATCAGGAGATCATGGAAGGCCATAAATAATGTCTCCTCTTCTGGTAAGTTACACTGTAAGAAAGCTCTGGGTTATCTGTAGAAAATGCAATCCTTTATGTCAGATTGGTATACATTGACACTAAGCAAAGAAATGCCCTTTTATTCTTATCTCACAGCATTTTTACATTATGTGATGACATATTTACGTTTTTTTTTTTTTTTTAGCAAAAAACATTAATAGTAAGCAGTAAAAAAGAAAGAAAACAAAAAGATTGACCTCTTTCTAGTCTCCTCTGTGGTCGGTATTGTATATTATAAACACAAAACTGTTAAGGTACAGTAAGAGCTGTTAAAAAAAAATAGCGGTTGTTTGTGATTATTTATCAGTTAAATATGGACTGTCATGTGACATAAAGATAAATATAAGGATTAAATATAATATACCACAGAGGATTTGTACTTACGGCAACCAAATGCCTAGCAGTGACCCTGTGAATATTTACCCCTTTAATAATGTGATCTTTTAATAAGTGTGTGTGTGTGGGGGGGGGGGATTGGAGCAGAATAATAAAAAAAGAGACAATGCATCCAGAAGATGACACACAAGCTGCTGCTAGTAGTTGTGATGACCTTGTGTTGACTTCCACTCTTTTTAGTAACTTCATTATATCTAAACCAGACATGTTTCTGAATCCTACTTTAATTGAAACCTAACTCACCCCATTCCTCTAAAACAAATTTGGTGAGTTTAGTGACATGAGTAAGGGTGAAATTGTAAGCGCCTTGCATTGCATTATTGGTAAATTTTTCTCATAAATTACTTTGTTTCTTCTTCTTTCTTTTGTCTAGCATCTGGTCTTCAGTGGCTGTCAGAAGAGTTCAGTTTATGCACCCCTCTGAAAAAAAAGAATGATGCTGTGAGCTTTAAACGCTGGCTTCAAGAGACCTGGGTGAATCTGGCCATGGTGGACTACCCCTATGAAGCCGACTTCCTCCAACCACTGCCTCGCTGGCCAATCCAGGTACAGACAACATTCAGATCAGTGTACTGGAAAATATGTCGTTCTACTCTGGCTCGGGTTTAGCGTTTAGCTCCATCCATCGCTGCTTTTTTTGTTGGTGCTAAAGAAGGGGCATCCTCACCACCATGTTTCATGATGGACATTCTGTTTTCAGTGAAGGTTCCTGCCCCTTAGTATTTTGCACGGAGGGCAAAAAGTTAGATTTTTAGTCTCGTAGGAACAGTGTCCCTTCTTTCACATTTTGGCTGTGTCCAACTCAAGTCAGACTTTTTTAAACCGTTTTCTTCCAAATGTCTGACATTTTTAGACATCTGTAATTTTGACCAGGTTTAATGACACACAATTGGACTCAGTTACTGATTAGGTAAATTCTGAATGCCGTGGAATGCACTGGATTTTTCTTTTCTGTGATATGAATGTAGGAAAGGGTGTTGAATCCAGGCCACACTTTTCAGACTTTTATTTGTGCTTTTCTTTGGTTGGATGTATCACACAAAATCCTCATAAATGGATGCTTGTGGTAAAGTGTGCAAAAAGGGTATAAATACTTTTACAGCTTTATTTGGGTTCAGTGTATTTCAAATTGTTTTTGGCATTTCAAAAATCTGTTGAAATAAAGAATAGTATAACCGCGTAGTATAAAATGCACTTATACTACGAGCTGTTTATTTTCTCAACGCTTAAGTTTGCTTCTCAGGGGACCACCGATAATCTGGTACATTGATATGTTTCTGTTATATATTATAGAGCCATTAAATGGATCCGTGAGGATCATGTTTCATCATGTGAAATGAGCACTAAATGGTCACTTGGAGTTTTTTTTGGCTTCCTTTCTCTTAATGTATGCAACCCCTATGGGTGGTTTAAGCGGTTTAGGCAGTGGGTGCAAAGAGGAGCTTTTTTAATGACAAAGCTAATGTGATTATCTGAGTGAGTGTGAGAACTGGGCATTGAAGGCTTAGAGAAGGGAAATCTGTTGGCAGAGATGCATGTATATAACTAATCCTATCTGAAAAGTACGGAGAAGATGCTTTGGAGCTATTGCTGTGGGGTGTTTTTTACTCTCCACAGTATAAATCTTTAGTTGGACAAGTCTGTGGCCCTCCTCAGCCATCGACCACGAACTCCTCCCCTGCCCATAAACAAAGCCTTGGTAACAAACTCCACTCTGATGCTGATCCCCTCCAACCTCTAAAAATAAAGAGAGCCCAGTTTTTCTGCCTCACAAAAGGTGCGGAACAACGGCGCTGGCCAATTCTGCCGCTGCAACCATAACAACATGAAGCAAAATCAAACAGTAGCTGAAATGCAAATATTTATCATTCACGCTAATAATGCAGAGAAATCAGCGAGTCAAACAAAACAGCAGGGACGAGACTTAAGCCTCTACGTTTTTGAATTATTTAGCTTGTTCTATCGCAATACGTGAAGTGTCCCCCCCCCCCACCTCATGCCAAGGTTAGAGTAATAAATTCAAGTTTATTCCAGGGAGTTTCATATGCAAATCAGGCGCCACCTTAATTCATGGTAAAAACACTTAATGGCCTGCAAGAAAACATTCTTTAGTCTTGTAAAGGCATTCAATCTAAGGGAGTTGGATGCTTGAATATTTCCCTAGTATAAAACTGGTGAAAGGTGACTAAACTTTGTTGTGAACAAACCTTATTTCATTTCAACCCTTCTCTGTTTTGTGCATTTAGTCATTTCATACCTGACCATTTCAAGTAAGAAATGGAGCTCTTTGATACAGTGTTTAACTCCTATAGGCATAAATAACAGTACACACCACATTGGTTTTGTTTTATAAAAATGCTACAGTGCTTGCCAATTTTTTATTCAATTTCACTGGTGACAATCTGGCTTGGCTGCTTCCAGATCTGTGCAATCAGGGTAACTTTTATGTGAAAATAAAAAATGATGGAATGGTTGCAGGAGCTGGCCATTCGGTGTGGAAGGTGTTTTTTTGTCAGGGTGCGTCATCTGGTTGGACAGTTTCTCTTTTTCATGTTGAGCGGTGGGCAGGTGCATGCGGATATTGGCCTGCATTTTTTTAAATTCTGTTTTCCTTTCTGTTCCCGATACGGTGTGGATTGGGATTTCCTGTTCTAATGGCATGGATCACTTTACAGCAGGGCAGTGTTTTTGGTTGTAGCGGTGTCTGTGGGGTGGGGGTGACCATGGAGTGTGTCCATTTGCGGGGCAGTGTGACCTGTGTGGTTTGGGAGGCCCTTGGATTTGGCCGCGGACCTTTTTATATTTTTTTTTGTGGCCATTTGCGGTCTGCCTTTGGCATGCACCAGTTGTGGGGTTTGGGGATGCCGGGACCCTGCCTCTTGCTTTGGGTGGGGGGCTGATTGGTTTTGGCTTGGTGGCTGGGTATCAGCCGGTCCTAGGGGATGGTGGAATCAGGCCCGGGTCTCATTTATAAAGCTTTTTATGGAATCGCTACTAAAACCCTACTTAAGCTCAGCATTTTTTTAAAACTTATGTCTAATACGTTTCTGATCCATTAAATTTGCATACGCACAGTTGCACGCAATTTCCGCTTTATAATTCAGGCTCTCTGTAGAAATGTGCTTAGTTGATTTTAGATCATATTCTGCCTCCAACGCACCAACTTTCTGCCATAAATGATTAATGCAAAGTGCCTTGTGAATATTCTGCATCGACTTAAGCCGGCTAATATGAGCCGTTTCACTCATATCCATGGCAACCGAGAGACGTAGAAAACAATTCCACAGACAGAAGCGGGCAAGTGGAGGCACGGAAAACTGTTGTATTTCAATCAATGAATCAAAGAATCAGAGCCGGCCCAAACCATAGCGACCTAAACTGCTGCTTAGGGCTCCCCAAACCCATCATGGGGCCCTCTTAAACGCTGAATTGAACAGAGACTACAGATGTAAAAATTCCTGAAAAATGTGAATGTTACCCAATTTACGGTTCCAATAGTTCGTAAGATCTAACACTGGCCACAGTTCAGCACATGGATCTAATAAGACTGCCCTAAGGCTCCCAAATCCAGATTCTTCCAGTGGCTGATCTTCAATGAGCGCCAGCGCATCCATTTTGCAGCATTATGCAGATGTGTCGCTGCAGTATATGTGCTTCACACATGCACCAATAAGTGCAATTGCTATACAATCTGAAGACATACATACATATTAACAAACTGTGATAAAATTCTTGAATGCAACATTTTAATTCAGATTCTTATTTTAATTATCAGTTAAGAGAATGAGTTGGAGGCTGACTGTTGGTTTTGTGTTCCTGTCAGTGTGAAGCTCTAAATCTGAAAATGTGGCTTAAATTCCCAATTTTGCCATCTCACTGGCTGCGCTGCCAGTGTCCTCCATGTCCAAAAAGTTTGTAAGCAAGGTCCTTGGTGTGCTTAAAGTTGTGCACATTTTTCAGGCTCGTTTTTTTCTGTAAATACCGAACTTGGCATAGAACGTTTTCAGATCCCGTTTTGTGCATAAGCAATCTTTCTAAAAGAGACCCCTGGTGTGTTGACTGGTTGGTGCATGGCTCATGGTCTGGGTAGGGCTAGGGTGTGGGGGTGTGAGGCTGCCTTTGCCACATAACAGCCGGTTCATCCCTGGCGCCTGCCTGGCTGAGCCTGTGTAGTCTGGTATATCGGTTGGCCGGTCGGGGTAGGGCTGCATGGATGCAGTATTTGGACAGCCTGCTGGCTTGTGGTTAGCATTGGGGGCTGTCTGAAGCTGTCGACCCTTCCTCGCCATGCCATGCTGGCTATTGGTTTCCACAAATGCATCTTTTGATAATCAGAACCATGAGCTTTTCAGAGATGTTGTGGGTATGTAAATGAGTTTCTATAATTTTATTGAGGGAAGATGTCCAACCATCAGTTTGTAAACTTCAAGCTCAAGGACACTTAGGATTTGCAGCAGGACACTAACACTATGCACATAAGGAAAAGTACTTCTTAATACCTAGAAATAAATAATAAAAAAATAAGGTTTTGGAATTGCCTACACAAAGTCCAGTCTTAAGTGTGATGTGCTGTGTTGTAAACGGGTCATTCATTTTTGTAAAGCCATGAATGTGGCTGAATTAAAGGGGAAGTGCCATATTTTGCAACCTGGCATATATTTATAGCATGCATTAGGTTCATATACTCAGCCAGACAAGTTTGCAGCCACTTGGAGTCCTTCAGGAGAAGTTTATATCCATTAGCGATAATGGGAATTAATGGAGCAACCAAAGTGCAGCCTCTAAATAAGGCATCATCAGCCACAAAACTCATTCATTTCACCAATGTTATGAATACTTAGCGCTATTCCCCTGTGAATTTGGAGTGTCTCAGAGGTGCTGCGTTGTCTTGCATGTTTTTTTTTAGAGGCTTTTAATCCAACCATGCTAACACGCAATTTCAATGACATCACTGGCGTGCAGCATCCCGGTTGTGAGTCTGAGCAGGGCTTTCACTCTATTTGTTGCCAGACAATTTTTTATTTTACTTCTAGAAGCAAAAATTGGTAAGTAATGGAGGTAAGAATTGGTGAGGGGGCAAGTTAACTTTTTTAATTTATTTTATCTTTTGAAGGTGGTGTGCAAGTATCTCGGTTTTGATTCCACCGTGTCTGACTACCAGCTGCTCCAAGGGGTCGCTCAAGCAGCAAAGGTCTACTACAACTACACAGGAAGCTCCCCTTGCCTCAACACATCTCAGACAGCAACCAGCAGCCTTGGTGCTGTCGGCTGGTTCTTCCAGGTATGCAAAACAGTTTAGGGATTTACAAAACTATCAGTATGTAGAGTGACTATGTTTAATCCATCTACCACAGGCCTGCACAGAGATGGTGATGCCCATGTGCACAGATGGAGTCCAGGACATGTTTGAACCAGAGGAGTGGAACTTCCAGGCATTCTCCGATGAGTGCAACTCTGTCTTTGGTGTAAGGCCTCGAGCTGATTGGGCTGGCACAGTTTATGGGGGAAAGAAGATTGCTTCCCATAGCAACATTATCTTCAGGTATAAGATCATGATCATGAGCAAAATACAGATGCAAATGCAATGGCCACAGGAAACAGAAATATGAAATACAATGGTCCCCTCGTTTAGTTTTGTTAAGACCTTAAACAACCCATCTCACCTCTAGGAAATCTCTTAATCTTCTCCTGTAGCCATTCACATTCTGGGAGCAAAAGGGGAGAGGGACCTTTGACCAATCCTAGTAAGCCATTAATGTGTTCATGTGCCCAAGTTTTATGAAACATTATTTTACCAAAACACCCAATAACAACCTATTTCAGGTTTCCTTGTATAAGGCACCAAGTTTTTATTCATAATATCCTTGTTTTTCAAAAACTTTACGACATCATGCACACAGTTCCACAGGACTTTAGAAGACAAACGGACAGCATCACAGGCCCTCCATTGTGTTCAACAGTGGACAAGGAATACAAGTATATAGGAATACAAAGAATAAGCAAGTCCATAATCAGTTGAATGCAGCAAAACCACACAATTTTTTAAGCTGTAAAGAAGTCATCCTTCTTTTTGGATATTAAACCCATTTTCTAAGCAGAAATAAAAGGGTTAATTTAATCTGGTACGTGTCCTGGGACAATCCTAAACCAGTTCAGGAGTGGAGTCTTATAAAATCTGTTACACCCAGTTACATCCATTTTTTAACAGGCTGTGAATTTAAACTTGAACAGTTTGAAGGTATTCGTTCTTTATTCCACCAGTGTCAAATGCCAGTAATTGAATGAACCCTCAGCATGACGCAGCCACCACCGTGCCTGACCTTGTAATGTTCTTAGTTTGTATATGGTTCTGTGCTTTACATACAGTACATTTATCACTCTTTCTTTCTTGCTTGCTTTCTTTCTTTCTGTTAGTAACGGAGGGCTTGATCCATGGTCCTCTGGTGGAGTTACCTCCAACATAACCCAATCTCTGGTTTCCATTATGATTCCTGATGGGGCTCACCACTTGGACCTTCGCTACAGCAACAACCTTGATCCAGCCTCAGTCCGAGATGCAAGGGCGCTGGAGTTGAAGTATTTTCAGAAGTGGATCAGGCAAGCTCAAAAGTCAACTGGAACTAGAGTGACCGTGTCCAAAAAGAGTAAAATTTCTACTTAAGCTTTTGTGAAAGATTTAGCTTTAACTTGTATGAAATTAAGTTTCATATGGTGCTTTTTTTGAATAACCAAACGTTTGTCCTTTTCTAAGTTTTGTACGTCTCTCGGCAATGTCATGTTCTATGAGCTTCTTTCATCTAGCTAGAAACACTCCATTTTTAATGCCAAAATATTTGGGGGGTTTAAGATTTGGTTAAAAAGAAACTACTGACAGGAATATATGTTCTATTCAGCTATTCAAACTATCATTGACATTATGTAAATACTGGCACCTTTTCAGTTTATTTATTTTTTCATAAATGAAAATGTGTCTTGTACATGGTGGTAGTTTTCTTACTTTTTTTGGGAAATCAGGGCTGTCAGGGCTACAATCACATCATTTTTTTATTTCTAAGCGACAAGTTACTTTTTTTTGTTCTTGTTAATTTTCGGCTATTATGGTAATTCAGCAATTTGTTGTTTTAAAGTAATTGTACTTATAGGAACCTCAGGAGAAAGCTTTGGCACTAAATATGAATAAAACTTTCTATTTAAGGCTTTTGATGCCCTAAAGTTAACAATAAAAAAATGTTCAAAAATGTATGTCTTTTTTTTTTTTTTTTTTTTTTTTTTGCGTAAGGCAAATTTCTGTATGCATGCTGTGTGTGTGTATATAGACACCTCGATGGGCATTATCACGCTTATACTGAGGTCACTTACAAAATTAAGAAATATTTAATCAATTAATAATACTTTAATGTGTTTTAGAGTTAAATTTGTGAGGTTTGTTTTGTAAGTCGAACGCCCTATTTAACATCTCCCGTATACAGGCGTTGGCCACAGCGAGCGGACCGCAGCAGTTTATCAGTGATGGGAAGTGAGATGATGGCTTTACCTTACATTACGTGATACAAAGTATCATTTCAGATCGCCAGTGCACTACTTACTGCTTGTGGGGGTGTCCAGAGGTTGATGCAAATAACGTTGAGTCTCCGTTGTCATTTGAGCCAGCGCAATAATTTAGATCTGTCATCAGGTAATTTGACGGGACGCCTTTCCTAGGTGTACATTACTTTTTAACGTACACCCTCCAGCCAATCAGGATCGAGTATTCACCCAAACCATGGTGTATATATAAATATATATATATATATATATATATATATATGAGAGAGAGGGAGATTATATAAAAATATAGTATGGTTTGGTATTTACCACATGTAAGTTAATGTGTTAACTTAGTTTTGTGAGCAGGACCACGCCCCGTATTTACTTCTCTCTCAGTAATCTACACAGATTTGACTCAACTGGCATCTCACACCTGAGTCTCATCCCTTATTACTCTACAATCTATTTAATATCCGAGTACCTAGCGACCAGCATCACTCAGACTTTTGTCTTGTAAACCCCTCCCCTCCCTCCCCTTGATCCTCTATCTCGTCTCAGTATTACATTTTTATTTTTCACTATCCTTTCATCCCTTCCCTCATTCCCTCCCTTATCCATTCATTCCTTCTGCATCCTTCATCCCTTCCCTCATCCCTTCATCCCCTCCCTGATCCATTCATCCCTCCTACATCCCTCATCCCTTCCCTCATCCCCTTATCCCATCCCTTCTTCCCCTCCCTCATTTATTCCACCTTCATACCATCCCTTCATCCTCTCATCCCTTACCTCATCCTTTCATCCTCTCCTCCCCCTCATCCCTTCATCCACTCTGATCCTAATCCTCACATCCCTCCATTCTCTTATCCGCTCTTTCAAGTTCAAGTACTAAATGTGTTTCTTCCAGGTTCTGTGTCTGGGGGGGGGGGGGCTGTGATAGGAGTATGAACTGCTATGAGTGTGAAGTATTGCATGAAGTGTCTTTATACTTACAAAATAGACTGGTTATTTAATGCCTTCAAATGCCTTTGCAAAGATAACATTAGGGGATTTTAAACAAATGTTGAAATTTACACAGAATAAATATAGAATAAAAAGAACAACCTTTTCTGACAAATCCTGTGGTGACTGTCCCAGAGCAATCTCTACATGATGGCCTGCCCAACATGAAAGACTCAAGATAGGGTAGGTGGTCTAAGTAAAGACATTTTGCAGTTACTTTCGCAAGGCTTTGTAATTTTCGTCATGACACTTTTGGGCCTAGCAGTCTTATCCATCAAAACCATCCTTTTGTAATGTAGCATGGAGCAGCTTGTGTCCTGTTGCAATGGTTTTTTGGGACTCGAACTCTGGGAGGAGCATCGTGTTAATAACTTGTTTCACTGTTGCTTGAAACCATGCAACGGAGGTGTCAAAGTAAGCAGACAACTCAGTGGGCGGACAAAGACAACAGTGAGAAATGTGCCCTTTCCAAAACATAGATGTTAAATGGTAAATGGACTGAACTTATATAGCGCTTTTCTAGCCATACTGACCACTCAAAGCGCTTTACATTGAAGCCAAATTCACCCATTCACACTCACATTCATACTCACATTTATACACCGATAGCCAACATGGCTCGGTAGGACCAAAAGGTTTTTCATTTAGACTGTAACAAATCAGGGACCACGAGCTTTTTTAACAGCAAGGTAGACCATGACATAAAATGTGAGTGAATGCTTTAACCATCAACACAAACTGTGACAGCTGTATTTAAATATTTGGTAATTGTGTCAAGCTTTTTTAGTTTTGGTGTGACGAGCATAGTACATTTTGGGAAATTTTCAGGTGCCAGGCATCCCACCACTCCAACCAAGTACTAGTATTCACAAACACTCCATCTTTCAAATCTGCCTGTTTTATAGAGCCTAGGACAATGTACTCGCATGCTTCAAATTTGTATCTGTACTGACCTTTAACAGTTGCATATTTTAGACTGTAATGTTCAAGTTTGAATGTCTTTGGTACACCTGGCACACTGGCAGACATTGTGAAAACGTGTAAGACAACATTCGCTCATGCTGCAGATCTAGATCCCTTTATAATGGTTATGTACTAGTATTGTCTTACATGTATATTGTTTCTTACTGAACATGTTGATCCTTGCGTTTTCTCTTATATTTAGCTCAAATTATTCACTTTAAAAGCAGATGTTATGTATTCAATACATTGTAAAGCTGCAGTGAAAAATTAAATCAGTCAGAATGTTAAATGAGTCATTGTAATGGATTTTAACCCTTCCTTTCTTTCTGCAGCAACTCATTTTGTTCTGCAGTAATGAAGATGCTACATTATCATTTGCCTAAGGATGATGGCCGACAGGAAAGGTGAGAGTTCTGTGCGTTTGTTTTCAGCTAGCTTGTTTTGCAGGTTTGTTATAGCAGAGGGGTATTCCACAAAGCAGGCTAAAAAACTGGCTAATTTGACATTTCCTGTCTTGACTTTGTGTAACCGTTCACTCCAAAAGATCCATGAACGAAGCTCAGTTGAATTTAATACCCACTACACCAAAGGCAGCCCCTGTCAATGGATGCTAGATAAGTGAGAACGGATGGAAAGAAAAGAGCCTCACTCTTCATCAGTTGGAGCAATAATTATTAATGCAGCCTCTGAGCATCATAGATTCACCATAACCCATAAGGAGAACACCCGCTGCATATAAAAGCTTATGTGGCTGCATAGTGTAATAACTTCAATTAGGTGTTGCTTCACAGATGGTTTAGAGTGTGACACAACGAGAATTTAGAAGCACTTCTAACTGTAAACTTCTATATTCATGTTAATAAATCATATTGCCTCACTGGGTAAAACAAGATAATTCTAAGTCTGTTGTAAATTATTAAAACCAGAATATAACACCTGACAGAAATAAGCTGACAGAAATGTCAGCCATGAACTTAAAAATATTTAATAACTTAATAAGAACAGTTTCAAGGCTTCAAAACGTGAAGTCACATTAATACCTTATTTTCTTTTACATTTATATTTTGTAATCAGTTGCACGGTCCTTTAAGGTTATTTTAACACATTCAAATAGGAAAGCATATTGATTTTATGGGTCTATCTTAGACAAAAATGATTTATTTGTAATGATTAAACTAATGCTTGTGCTGTGGCAGAATCCCAGCCCCGCAGTATGACATCAAATCTAGCCTTCCCTGAGCAGGCTTGTCCAAAAGCACATGCTGCCATAGTGGAGCTTCAGGTTAGCCTCATTTATGGAACTGAATTTTGGGAAATTTAGCAAGAATGATCAAAGTAAGCCTGGCCATGAGATTAGCTAACTTTGTTGAATACCCCTCTGGTGTATTTACAAATCGAGCATAGATGGACTCTTATTTACAAGTTAGGTAACTTCTGAAGGCCATTTGTGTTTCACTAGATTCTATTTAATGGTATCAGTATAAAGAGGGATGAACTGAAATGCAAGCCATATTATTCAGATTATTAATATTTTAGAAAATTTAAACCCTTGTAGCTCTTACGCATAAATATTTTTGCAGGTTACTGTACATCCTTTTTTATGAGTCTTCAAGCAGATGTGACATTGTCCTTCTGAGGAGACTCTTTGTCCTGCTTATGAAAAAAAAAATAACTGTATAAAGTTCAATTTCCACCAAGCGAGAACAAACGCAGATGCTTTGAGATTTAATAAAAACCCCAATTGGAGGAGGCCAATAAAGCAAGTGGTGAGAGGTTATTGCGGTTACGGCTGCTGACCTTACCCCCGCGGACCAACCTGTGGGATTCCCCTTGGCACGCATTCATTCACCGGCTACCATTAAAAGTCTAAATTGTGGGACCAGGACAGCCTGTAGAATCTTGGGCTTTTTTTCGCCCCCCTGCTAGTTATATTATTAATATATTTCCAGCAGTGCTGCTGAGGGTGAGAGAGGTTGTTGGAAGGTTAAAACTGAAGCGTTGAGATAATGCAGGCTTCCATAGACTGTTTAAAGTCTGTTTTTGTTTTTTTTCTTTTTTGGCACACTTATATACTCCTATTTCAAGCAAAAAAACAACAACTTTAAAGCAAAATCTCTTTGACACAAACATGATCTGGTGAAGCAGACGAGGACATGGACATGATTACATGTCCTGCTCTGGTATGCAAGTTTATTTTCCTCAAGGACAAACAAAGACCGACTTTAAGCATTTTGTCACAGCCTTGAAAGAATCTTCTGACTTCTCAGTGGAAAGAAACCCTCCTAAACATGGGGGAGGATGAGGTCTCTGGCACTAAATGCCCTTCTAAAAACGTTTCTCAGGACTTGGAGAGGTCATTAACTCGGCGGCTCTTTTTTTTGCTCGCTGACAATCGTCATCAATCAGAGATGTTATTAGTATTCGACCGAGCTCGAGCTCTTGAGTATGTTCCTGCTCAGACGGAGACCGCACACTACTATTAGGATGAGATTAAGGTTGTGCACGTCACATAACGTTGTCCTTTCTCACTCCTTCAGGGTTTGGTTCTGCTGAATAAGTAAAATCTCTTGAGTCGGGGGTGAGGAACAACTAATATAAGAGATGAAAGTTTGCTGAATGATGTTTCTTGTGATGCATTTGGATATTGGTTAAATCTGCAGTTAAAAAAGGATTTACAAGAACAACTTCAGGGTTCAAACAACTTTAAACCTCCTTAACTGTGTTTAGTCGGTCTGCAGCTAACCATCCCCTCCCATCCCTGCAGCTTTAGTGCAACAATAGAAACTTGTTTCCGGGATCTGTGCGTCAGGCTCTGTGCTCTGAATGACCTACCAGCATAAAAGCCAAGACCCCCTGACAAGAAGAAAAAAATAGAAGGGCATGGCCGCCAAACTAGTGCGGTTATAATAAATGTAATTATTTTCTATATGAATCTGGGAAATGTTGTGATTAGTTTTATAGTAAAGCTTCAATAAAAACATTTTTGCAAATGTTTTTTTTATACATTTAGCCCCGATTTTGTTTAAGCAACTACAATTCCTGACAGAGTTTTCATAAACTTCCTTACATATTGTCACATTACATCCATGAAAAAGTATTTTCCTGTGTTTTTTTAAGTGACTTTTCAAAAACAATTTGTGCCTAATTGTGAAGTTGAAGGAAAATGCTTTTTTACATTGCATATTAAGCCCCTTTCTCTTTTAATAAAATCAAGTGTCACCAATTACAAAAGACAACCATTTGCAGAACTGCTTTATATGAATGTTTATATGTATTTATGAACACCATTTTCAAAGTTCTGCTGTGAATTTCTAATTACATTTATTCCAAGACTTTGGTTGGGCCATTCTTACACATGATTAAGCTTTGATCTAAGACATCCATTGCTGTAACCCAGGCGGTATTGTACATTTAGGATCATTGTGCTATTGAAAGGTGAAACTTTAAATCCTTGTGCAGCCTTTATAAGGAATTGTCTTTTGGAATATCCATCCTCCCATCAACTGTGATCCGCTTGCCTGTCCCTTTGAAGAAAAGCAATCTCACAGGACGATACTGCCACTGCCATGTTTCTTGGTAAGGATGATGCCTTCTGGGTAATATATTTTGTGTATACCCCCCCCCCCCCCACCCCCCACACACACACAGACACACATTTAGCTTATTGCCTGTGGTCTCATCTGAATTGGGCACCTTCTTTCATGTTTGCTGTGTCCCCTTGAGGTAGAATGCAAATAGATTTTTCTATAGTTTTCACTCATTTATGTCTTTCTTCATGTTACTTTTCTGAAAAGGGTCAAATCTCCAACCTGAGCTGTGTATCATGGCAGGTCCTTGTTATCACTAACTTTTTGGCAGAATCTGTGATGAATGTGCCAGCTAGTCAAGTTCAAGTGGACCTGTGTCTATTAGCAGGGTTGGAGTTGTGTGATATTCTTTCAATTTTAAGACGATGTGTTGATTGCTCAGCTTAAGATGTTGTTTTATAACCTAACCCTGCTGTAAACCTTTCCACAAATTTATCCCAGGCCTATCAGGTGCATTCCTTCGTCTTCATGATGCTGTTTGATGACTAACATTCCCCACGAAACCAGGTGAGGCCCTTACAGATCAGCTGAGTTTGTTGATTTTATTTCCAGTATCAGATTTTAGGGACTAAATGCCAGTGCAGGCCATTTTTATTATACTTTTATTAATTTTATTTTTTGCAAAATGTGTCATTCACTGTATAATTATGCTCTACTGTGTCTGTATATCATGAGAAATCCAAATAAAATCCATTGGAGATTCTTGTTGTACCATGACAAAATGTGGAGAAATTCGAGGGGTGTGTCTTTAAGGCACAGTAAATGTAAAAGTTGCATCGCTCCGAACTGTTCCTCACATTTGCTTTTTTTTGCACACGAGCGTTTGTTGTATTTAGGTTTCTTTTCACTCAACGGTGTTGTGTTGGCCCACCAGTTGCATAATCTCCTTTCTGCCTGGGAATTAACATAAGAATGAATTTAGCTCTGCTTCAAAGATTTTTATCATTCAAACACTTAAACAACTCAGTGTTTCAGACAATTTTTTTTATAGCTGTTCTTTGTTTTTCTCTTAGAAAAATAAAAGTATTTATATCAAATAGCAGGACATATAGGAAAAAAAAAAGCTAAATTTATGCAAAATGTACTTGAAAAGAAGTTGAGTGCTGGCAACAACACTGTCTGGCTTTTGGAAACTTCCTATCTCGTATTCACGGCTGTCCATGAAACTTCCTGTAAATACATGATTGTTTACAACAGAAGTTTCATACTCAGGATTTCTTAAGGTCAAAATTTTTTCTGGCACACTGAGCCCGAACTGCACTTTATTCCCCTTTAATTTAACAGCTCCGGCAGCTTTTCTTGTTAAATCGACTGTTCATTATTGAGACCCGTTTTACGAAGGGGCTGTGAGGTGCAGTTTAATGAATCTCTGGCACAAAGCTCCCTTTCAGTGCTGCCCGAAGAATAGAGGGCTATTTAGACCCCGCTAGGGCTTTATGTCAAAGGCGGCCCATAATAGCTGTCAGGCCAGGGCAGAAATTCCCACTAGCCTGGGAATGCACTAGAAATCAACTTTTGCCATGAGCAGATTAAGACAACAACCAAGGAGTTGGGAAGATAACATACTGGCATCTGTTTGGAGACAAAGATTTTCCCACAGAAAAGAAGCAACTTCTCGCAACTGTATACCTTCACTTTTCAAATTTGTAAATAATGAAACTACAAATAAACTATTTTGGGGTGGATAGTTGTAAAAATTTAGTTCTAGCTGAACCCCATAAAGCCTGATTCAAAACAAAATTCACAAAGTTAAGCTTTTTATAAATTAAACACGTTTTTTTGTTGTTGTTGCTTGAAATAAAAATACATTTGCTCCTCCTCGTTGATTGTTTTCAAGCATTTGGATTTTTCAGTTTTTAGGAAAGTGCGATGAAAGAGTGTTTTCTCCCCTTCAGATTTTTTATGTTTTTTCCTAATTTTTTTAACAGCCATAAACACATTTTTTTAGACATAAAATAGAACCTTTCTAACAACATAACTCAGCCAAAGGCCTTGCAAAAGCTAAATCATTTGGTCCCACTTCAAACAAAAAATTCAAGAACAGAGGATTAACAAACTGACATGTATCAGCTTTGAAATGTTTACAAAGCCAAATTTAAAGCTTTGGAAACCGGACTGAGGGCCATCATCCACAACTACAAAACCATGCAGCAGTGGTAAGCATTCACAGGATTTACCAACCTAACAGAATACTTGAACACATCAGCGATTCATCCAGGAGCACAAAAAAGAACCCAAGCAACTGTAGACCTAATTTGCCTTAATTAAGGTTGGTATTCATTTAAGAATTCTGAAGAAACTGGACAAAAATGGAAGAGATGGAAGAGTTTCAAGTCAAAAACCACAGCTGACCGAAAAGCATTTAAAAGTCTCAATTATGCCAAAAATATCTTGATGATTCCCAACATTTTGGGAAGATTTTGTGTGGGTTGACGTAATGAAAGTAGGACATTTTAGAAAGTGTTCATCCAGTGGCATTTGGTGTAAAATTAACACAGAATAAAAAAAAAACATAAACATAGTCTTATTGTGGTGGTCTTGGATTCTTTTTCTTGGACAAGTTGCCGTCATGCGTTGAACCGTGAATACCGCTCTTTACCAAAAAATCCTGAGGGATCAGTATATGACCTTAGGCTCAACCACACATGGATTATGTTGTGAGACAATGATCTGAAGCACACCAGAAGGTTAAATCAGAATGATTCAAAACCCCTAAATGAATGTTTTGGAATGCTCTAGTCAAAGTCTGAAGTAAAATCAGAATAAGATTCTCTGGCACGAGTTTAAAAAGATTATTCCTCTTTAGAAACCATCTAAAGTGGCTGAATCAAAAACAGTTCAGTAAACAAGCGAGTGCCAACATATCTACGCATCGATAGCCAATACTTATTGCAAATATCTGAAGTTATTTGCGTACACTAAGGGTGGCCTAACCAGAACTTAGCTTTAGGGGACAGTTACTTATTCACTTAGAACCAGGTTTCTTTAGACAGATAATCTTAGTCAAAAAAAAAAAAAAAAAAAAGTTTGATCTGAAACATTTAAGTATGACAAAAAAGCAAAAACAGAAGAAATCTGTGAGGTGACAAATTATTTTCTACGGCACTGCATTTTATGGCATTCTACTGGATTGAATTGTGTTCTTTAGTGACTGCTTTGGGTTACAGTACGGTTTGTTAAAAAAAAAAAAACGCCATCAAATAAGGCTAAAAAAAACTTTCTTCACACTATTACAGTTATATCCAACTGTTTCACAAAAGCTGTCGCGGTTCAGAGCACACATCGCAGTAAAACTAGAGGAGGAGCTCTCTGACAGAGCTTATTGTCTTCTTCTCAGTAGGAAATTTCAGACAAATCCCTTCTAGATGCAGGTGGTTGAGCACAAGCAAAGAGTTAAGTTCTCTGGTTTCCTTTTGCTCCTCCTCTTTGTTGTTCTGACATCATCAGTCCTGCCCCCTGAAAGATCCCCTTCCTCATCCTCAGTGCCCGTCACTTCGAATCTGGATTGTTTATGGAAACTTCATGAGCAGCATCAGGAGCAGGTGTTTATCTGTGGAACAAAGTCATGCTCTGAAGAAACTTTCAGTTCAGGGATCACAGTGGATGCCACAGGTGTAGCCGCCGGGCTCGACAGAGTTATGGCGGTTCAAACTGCAATCATGAACCCTCAGTTCATGAGTTTTTGCTTTCCTGATTCTGTGATGGAGTACGATGTGGAAAAGAGTCTGGATGGGAGTCTACTGTGCGAGACGGAGAATGACGAAGACTTCAAAGAGACCACGAGGGACTTGCTGAGCTTCATAGACTCGGCCTCCAGCAATATCAAGCTGGCTCTGGACAAGCCGGTGAAATCCAAGAGGAAAGTCAACCATCGGAAGTATCTGCAGAAGCAGATCAAACGCTGCACTGGTATCATAACACCAGGAAACACATCAGAAGCCCCGGTGAAAAGACAGGGTTCCCCAGTGAGTCAGCAGGGCCCATTGCAGAGTAAAACTCTACAGAAACGAGAGGGGGGCCAGGCGAACCTACAGAGTAAGAGCCTGGCTGCTCTCTTCAGTCCTGTGAAGGAAATAAGGGGGGAGAAAGCAAAGAAACCCCCCATGAGGCACCGTAATCTGCCTCCTTCTTTCTTTACTGAGCCTGCCAACTGCTCCAGAGTTAGCTCCACATCCGGGATGACGCTAAAGGACTTGGAACGGGGCAACCCAGAGGCTGCAGAGTTCTTTGAGCTCCTGGGGCCTGACTACAGCAACATGGCGACTGAACAGGACATTTATCAGGGCGTGCCTTTGAGGGTGCAACCAGATCTGGACCCAACTTCCTATGACCAATTAGTTGGTGGTCTCTTCTACCCCGAACCCTGGACTAGCTGTTCTGGACCCAGTAAAAAACCAGGGGAGGGTCTGCGGACGGGTCCATCGCAGCCTCCAGTATATGGTCAGGCTGAGGACCCGTCTGTGCCCATAGATGACAACGGACTGTGCAATTTGACCTTCCCAAACTTCTTCCCAGACTGCTCCATACCTCAGGTCACCTATGATTTAAATGGTGGATATAACAAAACAAATTACTCATGTCTATGAGCAATTGAAAAGCTTGCAGCATGTTCTAACAGTAGAGGAAGACACTTTGATTTTCATTAACATTGCATTTGGGATCCCGTTTTCAAGTTGTTTCTATCTGTGATAGAAAAAAAGAAAAAGTAAAAAACTTGGATTTGTTTCCCCCATCTCAGGCAGTTAACGAAGACATTCTGAAACGATCTATTTGTTAGGATTTATAAGTTTGTACATGATGTTTATCCTGTTGGAAACGTCATTTCGTCCAAGTAGCTGATATTAACAGTTGGACTAAACAACAGATGCACTTTTTCAACTTGATTAGTAAAACTCTGTGTAGCAACACAGAAAATGAAAACTAATTCTTGCCTTTTTGTGAAAAGCATTTATTGTATGTAGCTATTGTAATAGGACAAAATAAAGCTGGTCTTTATTGGTGTGACTGTTGTGTGCTCATTTTCGATATAGTATTGTGGATTTAATATGTAATATAATTTTTCACTCAATGAGAAAAGAGTGAAGAAGTGCCACATAATTATCAATTAGAAACACGTTTTACCTTGATGCAATTGTAGTGTTCAATTTGGAGGCCTGGTGTGCTTACTTGTGGCATATACAAGCAACAAACAGGTTACTGGCTCCCCCTAGTGACAATGCTTTTGATAACAGTCTGAGCCCATAGAAGAAATATTTTAAGTTAGTGTTAATAATCCAATAAATTAACAAAAGAAGAAGTTATTCACATTGATTGGAGTTCATTTTGATGATTATGACTTACTGTTCATAGTTCACAGTTTCTTAGAAAGCAAAATATTCCACAAAAACAATTAAGAAAAAATATTTTGAACTCGGAAATCCCATTTTACTGAAATACATAGTGTACAGTAGCCTATCCTCACTCAGTCAGTTCTCAGTCAGGGCTGCTTTTATATGAATTACTGCATCAACATGGCGTGGTGTGGAGGTGTTTAGGCTGTGGCTCGGTTGAGGTGTTAGGGAAGCCCAGGTTGTGTTAATAGGACCCTTCAGGTTATCTGGACTATTGGATCTGAGCTCTTAAGCTTCTCTTAACGAAAGACTGCCATTGAGGTTTAGTTTGCTTGCTAATATAGTACAGTAATGAAAACACGTGTTGGCGTTTCTGACAATGTAGAAGTCTTAGTGGAAAATAGAAACAGCATATTTGCAAAACTTGTCAGTAGACCGAAGCATGAAGGGATCTAAAATTTCCTGGTTGACGATTTCACTTTACCTGTGTGCGTCTGTCCTAATTTTTTTATTTATCCAAATAGATTTCCTGACCGTTTGCATTTGTTGCAATTTCTTGACGCATGCACTAGATGGCAGTAATATTTCATGAAAGGGGTTCCCCACCACTCCCATCTGCCTCTAAATGATATATGATGTTTTGCATATCATTGTAGTCTTGTATGGTAACAACTGAACTGTTCTTTGGAAGTCTACTCTCATGATAAAAAATAGATTTGGAGAAATATGAGCAGTTGTTAAATTTGATATTTAATCAAAATTTTTATACTACCATTTGAGTAGGTTTCTTCCTCAGTACTATCAAAAATGCTCAGTCTTGTGAACATAAAATATGATCAAATGCTCTTGTCTGGACATAATATTTTCTGCAGGACCTGTGGTTTGACTCCAGTCAGTTGGCTTGATAATCAAATTGTTTAATACTACAATACGTCATACACTGGGACACACCATTATTTTATCCTGCTGTACACTGAAGTACACACACAAGGAGACATATGGATTTGCTGTCCCTGAGTTGACACTGGCTAATACATTCAGATTAGGTCCCACTGATGGCACAAGAACTGCATTCTGCTTGGATTTGACAAATAGCACCATCCAGATACTGTTTGTCTCAGTGATTAATGGCATCCGAGTTTGTCCACATTGGAAAACCAAGAATATAATGGTTAAATAATAAAATTGAAAAAAAAAGATTGATTAATTCCTAGATTTCACTGGATTAGTTTTTTTAATCCCTCTTTATTTTATTATTCAATCCGTACCACATCAGCTCTCCTTCCTAACCAGCCAAACTGGAGATTGTTGTGCAGCATCATGTGTGTCTGTGTGCTAACTCATTAGTAAAAGTAGCTGTGTGGACCTTCGCAAGAATAGCGTTCATTTCCTGATGTTAACATCGAATGAACCAGGGAGTTTTATCTACTGAGTGCAAAATGGAAAAATGTGAGCTTTGATTAATAAGTCTATATTAAATTTTATTTATGTGATGTCTAACACATACTGTTTAATTTATTCATATATTTTGGTTAGCACTACCTTAGTGTATTTTTTTAGAAGACCACACTTAGCCTAAATTCATCTCCATCCTCACATGTATATCATCAAAGCCTTAGCCAACAATAATCAAAACAAAATAAGCAAAATAAATATATCATTTAAATATATCTTTTAAAGAAAGAGCAACGTCATTGGGATTTGTCATTTTACACTGAAAATGTTTTTTTAATTAATCATGATAATTATGATTAATTCATGGCTATCTTGTGATATATATATATATATATATATATATATATATATATATACTGGATGCAGCTAAAACAGAAACGACCACCACTGGAGGTAATAACATATTTAGAAGCAGTAAACATTGGCAAAGGAATGGTGAATAGAATAAGTTCTGTTGTGTTTCTGCTACTGAGACTGAGACAAATGGCAGTTAAGCCTTAACATCGGGTCCACTTCTGGGGAATTAAATAAGGGGGTTTGTATGACATTGTACTCGTAGGAAAATTAAACCAATAAAAAAAAACTATTAATTCAAAAGAATACATAGTTAAAGGATTAGTAATTATTGTTGCTATTTAATGCCTTTCAAAAGGACTCTTACTTTATATTTCATAGGTTCCGTGATTTTTTTTACAATGACTCGGCATATAATTATTACTCTATCTTTCTATTTTTCTGTTGGCATCTATCTATCTATCTATCTATCTATCTATCTATCTATCTATCTATCTATCTATCTATCTATCTATCTATCTATCTATCTGTCTATCTGTCTATCTGTCTGTCTGTCTAATTTTCATCCATACACTTATCTTTAATGAGAGTCTGTGCTTGGCTATCTTCGATAAGGTCTGATAGATCTGGTAGAGTGTTCTCCAAGCTGTTCTTTTGCCAAGTTTATTATTCATTTGGGTATTCATTAGGCATAACACAACCCAGCCCTTTTTTTTTACAAGATTACAGTGAATGCTATTGAATAGCAGACACCCATCAAATGGAAAATGAATTATCAAATGTTTTCACATACCCCCTTTGATGTGTTCATGTACAGCTAGGGTTATAAGAATCACTGCTATAAATAGTAAATAATAACTCAATTTGTTTTGATCTTAGCAGATGAGTTTAAAAAGTTTTTTTTCTTCATATTGATCAGACTGTCCGTCTCAGAAAAGTAAAGGTACTTCTTACTCTTTGTCTCTCCTCCCACGATATGCCACCAGACCCTTGGTGAATGAATGAATATTTGCATTCCCAGATTTTGCAGTGCTTCTTTTATACATTCCTTCTTACACATTCCAACCAAGGAGACATTTTTTTCCCCTTGTGCCTTCATGCTGGTCTTTACTGATTTTGCTGACAAACTTTGCCGGTAGGCTACTGTTATCAGAATCCTTCTCTGCCTTACTTAAGGAGTATCCTAGCAACACTAAAGGGCTGTACTTTTGATTGGCTTTAGAGAACACGGGCCTGATTGTGGGTTTCAATAACAGTAAAATATTCCATGATAACATTATATACAGTCCTGTCGATGAGATATCAGAAAAAGTACCAGAGTGGCCAGTTTTCTCCAGAAGCATGGAGTAACATTGTGCTGCCTAGTACCCCTATTAATGATGTGCACTGCTTGTCAGTTGGCTGTCAAAAAAGATGATTATATGTTTGCCATTATTAAAAGAAAAACAAGATGTTCTAATAAAGAATGTTATTGGTCAAAAAAGTGTGGACAGTTATGGTACATAAAACTGTCTGTATAAACATTGGACCTGAAGCTTGTATGTGTTTTAAATATGATATGATATATATTTATATGTATTGTTCTATCTCTATCGGACTCGTTGTGTCTTGAATAAAAGTTGATTGATTGATTTTCAGCAACAACAATTGTAGCGCAATAAACTCTTGAAAACCTTCTCTAAATACAGGCGGCTGAAATGAGTTTCCTCCGTAGCTGGGATCTCCCTTAGAGATAGGGTGAGAAGTTCTGTCATCCGGAGGGAGCTCATAGTAGAGCCGCTGCTCCTCCACATCGAGAGGAGCCAGTTGAGGTAGCTCGGGCATCAGGTCAGGATGCCTCCTGGACGCCTCCCTGGTGAGGTGTTCCGGGCACATCCCACCGGGAGGAGACCCAGGGGAAGACCCAGGACTCGCTTGAGGGATTATGTCTCCCAGCTGGCCTGGGAACACCTCGGGATTCCTCCCAAGGAGCTGGCCCAAGTGGCCGGGGAGAAGGAAGTCTGGGTCTCCCTGCTTAAGCTACCGCCCCCGCGACCCGACTCTGGATGAGCGGAAGAAGATGGATGAATGGATTGAAACCTTCTCTAAAATTTCCTGTTTATTTTAAATATTTGTGTAAGTCACTATGTTTAAATCAAAGTTATTTTCTATTTAGTTATAAATACATACCAATATTATAACTGTGGTGATCAATATGCCACAGTATTTTAGCAAAATTTGAAAGGTCTCATTCACTGAGAAACCGCATAATACTTTTACTTTTTGAAATATAATCAGCCTCGTTGAGTTGCATATGCATGTGAAAACCCCCCATTGCCTGCATTAGCTGCAGAAAGGAAATAGACTGCAAAAAGAGCAGGTCAGAAAAAGCCGATCCCTTATTACACACCAAGTGCAGAACAGATTCTGGACTCTGTATGGCTGCCGCAAAAAAACAAAAAACATTGGGTCCAATGAGAGCATTTTCTTCATCTCAATGGTGCTGAGCTCTGGAAAGTTTCCATATGAAATAGGTTTTTTTCCAGGACACTGCCTGTGGATTTCCGTGAAGTTAAAGAAATTACATGAGCCCGACAAGAACTGAGACACGGGCAAATGAAACCTATGTTGCATTTTTTCCCATATTTTTCTTTCATTAATAATAACAGGGATATCAGTACCAGTTTTTGATAGTAGGCTACACATTAATTTTACAACTATATCTTTAAACATAGTATGTAAAAATTTGACAATGAGTTGCAAACTGTTGCCAGCATTCATTGCTTTCTCTCTGTGGTTTCCAGAGATGTTCTGCGCACAGACACAGACCAGTTCCACACTTGGTGTGAGTCAGGCGTTAGAATTTATGGTCATGCTTACCTTGGCTTGTGACTGCCAGTGGAAGGCTGTATTGATTTTGCAACACGGGGAGAGCAGAGCACATCTCTACTAGTAGAAGCTAACCATTACCAACTTGGCTTGCAGCAACTAACAGTTAGCAACTCCTCAAAATGGCATTCAGGCACGTGTTATTTGTGGACTTGGAACCTTAGGGTTGCATGTTTTACCCAAGAAAGAGGTGCTTTGGAAGAAACTGATAGAATTTGTCTTGAAAAACCGCCAGTGAAGTAAATTAAATTAGTTACTTGTTTGGAGGAAACACAAGAGTTGGATTACAGTTAGCCAATCAGAGGCAAGATGTTTGCATATCATGAATGTTTTTGAGTAAGCCATTACCCTTTCACCCACTCCTCCAACAAATTGCAATCTACTGAAACGGGAGCAAGAGAGCATTTTTTTTCCTAATAAAAAGATTCACAAGGTATTGATTCAAACTAGAGACTACATCATATCTGTTGAGACAAAAAGTAATGACCTTTAAAGTAAATGCTGATTTTCTTTACTGAATAAAAACCATTATATCATGTTACTCTAATTTTCATATATAAGCCGGTACTTTGTTTTTTTTACATGGTTTAGACCCTGTGTTTTATACAACAATCTGGCTAATTTATATTTTTCACTGGCTAATAGCAATCGGGGGACATAACAGCAGGAAGCACAAAGGGGAAACATATATGTGGGGTAAGATTTTGTACTGAAGAGGACTAAAAAGTTTTCATGCACACATCCTCATAAAGGAACGCACACAAAGGAATGCATTTGATGCAGCTTTTGAGTTAAAGGCAATCAAGCTGGCCATCAAAGAAGGAAATACAGTGCAGGTGAGCTTGGCATCAATTAATCAACAGTGAGACGTTGGAGGAGGCAGCAGGAAGAAAAGAGAACATAAATACAATGAAGAAAATGACTACAGTGGCTTTAGTGAGGAAAATGTGGATGGTGACCAATTACTGGTAGGCTAAAGTATGTTTTATTTTCTAACCAGACATGTTACTGTCGAGGTTGTGTTGATTCGATACAGCCGATTTTCAGGCAGAATTTGGAAAAAAATTATCTTCTTTTGACCGTCTTTCTGTATAAATATCGCATGTTACAACATGAAAATGTGTGCCGTATATTCAGGTAAGATGTATATATGTCTGAAATTTAGCTGGTGCATCTTAAATGCAGGGGTGCTCAATAGTCCCAAAATTACAATATTCATTTTAACTCATTTTGTACAAACTCAGTGACGCTGAGATTCTTACATTTTTTACAAAAGATTATCATATTGTGAAAATGCCACACCTACCTATAACTATTCGATAATACTGAACCTATGTTGTAACACAAAAAAAAAAATCCTAAAAGACCAAAAGACCTTCTGTTTGGTGCCCTGGTTGCCCTGATAAATTCTTCAAACATACGTTTTCGCAACACCAAATACAGCTTCAAACATGCAGTTCTGAAATGGTTTTTCATTAGGGAATATGTTTGGGGCCACCTTCCACCTATCCACAGCATTCACCAGCAAATGGTGCTAGTTGTTGTAAACAAGGTCAGTGCAGATGGAGCTGCAACTTCAGAGCTCACTCTAAATTCTTAATGTCTTCTACCCACCAGTGGTAACAGTCAGAATCAGATGATCCTTTCTAAAGCCTGTATAAAAAACACAGTGGACACAAACAAAGGTTGTCTGTAGACATTCACTGTATTTTAACATTTTTCCCTGACCTGATTTTTTTTCTTTTCAGCAATATGTGATTTCAGACAGACAAATAGTGTACTTACCGCAGAGGGCATCTCATAGCATTTATATATTGAACTCTTAACACTTTTCATTTTGAACTTATTTGAAGGACTGTTTTTTTTCTTCCTTATCAGGGTGTTGTATGTTCTGTCTGTTTTGTTGGATTGATCACTACAAGCTGTGCAGCTGACAAAATGCATGGATCCATTACAGATGACAAACCAGAAAATTTCAGTCTCTAGAAAATTTCAGTCTCTAGAAAATGTTATTTAGTAACACTTTTCCGTTCTGTAATCAGTCAAAAAGTGTCTATTTACAGTAAATGCAATCCTTAAGTGGGACAGAGAAATTGGTGCACTTTCTTCGAGTGCAATGTGTTTTAATGTAAAAACCTCATTAACCAATGTGACCATAAAGCCAGTGTTAGGATTTGGGAATTGAAAATTATTTTCTAACAGCTTTTTGACCTCTTTGAGGGTTTTCTTAATTAATTTAGCAAAGTCAGTGTTATCTTAAGAACTTGATACATGAAGGCAATGAGTGTTTTCATATGGTATGCCTGGAATGCTGAGGCAGGAGAAAAAAGACAATAAAGAATATTACATGAGATCAATGAGAAAAGTCATCAACACCTTCTACAAGGAAGGTAAGCCACAAAGGCTCACAGGTAAATAAGCTAGCAGTTCTCAAAATGTTGTAGGTATCAAAGCACAGAATGCTACTTTTTTTGTCAACTTTTTCAGACTGTACAGAGAGCGGGGGTTGGGGTCGGGGGTCAGGGTGGGGAGGTGGTAGGATCTACTCTCAAGTGCAAACCTCTGACTAGTTTTGAAATTGCTAAACTAACATAAATCTTCAGTCAGAAGAAAATTTTTAAGACAGAAACAAATATTCTTCTTGGTATAAACCAGACTAATTATTTTTTTTTAAATATGAAAAAGTACATTCAAGAAATGGAAAGGTTTGCGCTGATTCAATATTAAGACAAAAATAAAGATCTACATAACCCCTTCTACAAGGAAGGTAAGCCTCAAAGGGTCACTGGTAAATAAGATAGCAGTATACCATATCCAAGCGTTAGCACAGAAAGTTTAGTGGAAGGCAAAAGTGTGGTAGAAAATGTGGGAAAAAAACACCAAAAGGATAAATGTAGTCTGTGTTAGGAGAGGTTTGTTAAGCAAAGCCTCTTCAAGTGTTTGTGGGAGATTTATACGGCGCAAGTTGTGGTTGGAGTGGCTCAAGAACTACCACACACATATGTATCCAGGACATGAGAAACAACTGTCACAATCCTTGTTTTAGGCACTCCTGAACCACAGATGATGCTGGAAGTTTCTTTTCAGACCGTATAAGGAAAAGAAAGGACCTCTTGCTCAATGGTACCAAAGTCCTGATTTTACATGAAAATAAATTTTGCTTTTAATTTGGAAATCAAGCTCCCAAATTCCTTCAGACCTTGAAGTTACTACAGTCAATAATGATTTGGAATACCACATCAGCTGCTTGTGTTTGTCTGCTGTGTTTTATCAAGTCCAAAAGCAGCAGACACGTAGGCCTACCAGGGTATTTTACAGCAGTTAATGTTTTCCTTTGCTAAACAAGCTTAATGGAGATGTTAAGTTTATTTAACAGCAGGACGTAGCACTTGCTCCCGCTGCCAAAGGAACGAAAAAGCAGATTGTTTGTACTGTACCCAATACGCCAGCAAATTCAGCTGACCCTAAAACCTATAGAGAAACTATGGGATATTGTCATGAGGCAAATTAGAGATATCAGACTCAACAATGCATATGAGCAGTAGGCTGCTATTAAAGTAATCTCGGCATTCCTTAACACCTCAGCAGAACCACAGGTTTATCGCCCCCATGCAACACTGCTTTGATGCAGTTATTCATACGAATTGAGCCCCATCCAAGCATTATGTGCATATAGTTTATGGGTTTACTTTTCAGCAGGCAGACGTTCCTGTTCTAAAAAACAAGTTTATTTATTTATATGTCATGAAACATTTTGAGAAGTAGCAATTTTGTTTCAGTGACTATTGCCTTCCAGTTCCCTCAGAACCCTCTTGGTCTAATGCAGGGATGTCCAAAGTGCGCCCCGGGGCCATTGACGGCCCTTGGACTGATTTTGCACAGCCCTTGACCACCATTTATGATTATAATTGATGCAGATGGAGACTTTCTTTTATAAGGACATAATTTTATTGACAACTTAAAATGATTAGAAAATGATCCATGGTAAAAAAATAATTATTAATCTTTTAATAATTATATTTATTTGCTTTCTTTTTATTTTCATTGTGCAAACAACTAACGCAAAAGGAGACAAAGACAGCCAAACAACTAAAAGTAACATATTTTCAAAGAAGTGACCCAAACCCTGTTTTAGGTGAGAAGAAAAAGATTTATTTAGCCCCTCTGAAATATTTAAAACTATTTGAAAATGTTTTCTTTTTAAAAGGCAAACCCTCAAAGCCCTGTGTTTTGAATTGACAATCTACAAGAATTCCTACTTTATTGGTTTCATTAAAATATTACCTGCTTAATTTATTGCTAAGCAGGTATAAAACAACAAATATTTTATGTTAAAAAATGACACAGACTGATATCCAAATGTTAAGTTTATCCATATATTTTGGTTAGTTCTACCTGTATTTGTTATTATTTTTCATATGAGACCACACATACATTGTGAATGTGTTTGTAGAGTTCAAAACTAAAATTCAGTTGATTTCTCCTATATTTATTTTTATATTTACATTTATTTACACTGAAAATTTTAGTTTTTTTTAGGAATGGTGATTCACAGCTACACTTTGATTAATTAGACCGGTAATTAGACACCGGTTTGGCACCGGTATCGAATAAAACGTAAATGATACACACCCCTGTTATTGATAGTATGACTCAACTTAATAAACTGGGAGGAGGCCCAGATGATGTCCAAGGAGTCGCTGGAGGGACTGGGAATGCCTCGAGATTCCTCCCAAGGAGCTAGCCCAACTGGTTGGGGAGAGTGAAGTCTGGCTCTCTCTGCTTAAGCTATTGCCCCCGCGACCTGACCCCGGATAAGCGGAAGAAGATGGATGGATGAATGGATGACTCAGCTTAATAAACCACAGAATTTTTTTCCATTTTTTTCAAAGAAACATCCCGTATTCCACATTTATTTGAAAACATATTTCAACAAAGTTACTGTCGTTCAAAAAAAAAAACAACAGCAAAAAAAACAACAAAAAAACGCTTTGCGTTACTGGGCTCTGGCTCAGATAAGTTGATGAGGCCTGAGAATAGCTGCTTTTCTGCATCAGAAGTCTAATCATCACTATTTTTGGAGGGATGGACAGTAAGTCAGTCTTAGCGACTGTGGTTCGCTAGGTAGAGTAATTGGAGGATTGTAGGTTCGATTTAAGCTTCCGCCTGTCAAATGTCGATGTGCCCCTGGGCAACTCACTGTCTACCAATGCATATTGGTGTATGAATGTGTTCGGTTTTTTGAATGCAAATGGGTGAATGTGGCTCCAATATCAAATGCTTTGAGTAGTCAGCATGACTAGAAAAACATTATATAAGTTCAGACCATTTACCAACTTATTAACATTAATGCTACTTTTTTGTCAACTTCTTCAGATTGACCAGAGGGGGGAAGGTTTACACTTAAATGCAAACCTCTGACAAAATTTTACAAAATTGCTAAAATTACATCCATCTTCAGTTCAAAGAAAAATGTTTAAAACAAGAAACAAGTGCTCTGGTATAAACCAGCATTGATTAAAAACAATCAAACAAACAAAAACAGGAGCACATGTACATTCATGAAATGCATTAAGCTGAGCATTAAGATGTACATAAACAGTAGAAGGGGAATATGCACTGTTTAAGGAGGTAAAATCTATCTATGCATTATTTTATACAACATCCCAAAGTAACCGGTCACTCTGTAATGACATAAAGACGTGGTTTCACAACAAGCAGTCAGTCATTCATGTTATTTATATCATAAGAAAAACTAGAAACTAACAGTAATACAGATCCTATGTACCTTAGTCAGCAGCATAAACTAGAAAATGTTTTAAACTGAAAGTGCATACATAAAATGCTCTTTGCATCCTGTTCCTCATAAAAGAACTCGTCTTGATCGGCTGGAAACATCGTCTTTTTAAAATCCAGATACTGTGTAGTATTGGAGCAGTACTTGTGTGTATACGAAGCGGCACAGTTAGGTGATAAATGTCTTTTCTAAAGTAATTTGATTGTAGCTTATTCTCTTAGCCTCCTCTAACTGGCCTTGTTATTAATATTTCAAGCTTCTGAGTAATGAAAGGATACTCAACAACTGGCAATGGCAAAATTAACAACATATGCAGTGAGAAACTGCAAGGTACCATTTAGCCTGCAGCCATTTTATTGTCCTTGTCTGAAAGTTTTTGTGTCAACGACCTTAAAGCAAGCAAAGCGAAAAACGATCTGTTTCATTCGCTTTATTTTTTGTCTTCAGCTGTTAAAATACATAAGTAAGATTCCTGTACAGCACTTGTCTGGCTATGCAAACCATGTCTCCACATTGGCAGCTTAGTTTATCATTACATGAGGCTTCATAACACTTGTTTGTCCAAATTCTTGCAGCGCCTTCATGTGAAGTGGGAATGTGAGTGACTTTCTCACCTCAAAATAGATCCTACTTTGTGAAGATCAAAGCTGGCTGCCAACAAGGCCCACAGAAACTGCTCAGCTATGGCGTATTAATGTCATGAAACAGTGGCACTATTACTGCTGCAAGTCCTGATTGAAGAACATTTGTCCCTGGCTTTTGTCGGCTTCAAATGTTTAGAGATATTTGTATCAAAACGAGCGGTAATCTCTCTTCGTCTTTGTCTAAGAATCTGGGCAGGATGTGATTTGATGATTTCAATTATAAACCATTAAACTTGCTGTGAGAAGATTAAGTTGTGTTATAGCACCTGCTTATCCCTCAAGAAGCATGAGAATAATTCAGAGCAGGAAAAAAAAAATCCCATTACCTATGGCAGATTTCTTCCACCATAATTGCTGTAGTCTCCCCTTTGGGAGGGATAGAAGGTGAAAGATGTCAGTCAGTGAGATTTGAAAATCTGCAGAAAAAAATCAGCGGATAATCTATTTTTTTGTCCGTTTTTCCAAAGCTGGCCTTTGAGAAAAACAGATTATTTTGAGATAAAATCTCTTTTCAACCACAACACACCTGTTCACCACTGTTGCTGAAAACCAAAACAGTAAACCATGAAGTAATATAAGAAAACAGGGCACTGGCTTGCTTGACATGGAAAATAATACAGCTTTTTATGCTAAACATTTTTTGTGACAGAAGCTTTTTTTTGTTTTTACATCAAAAGAAAGGTGATTGAGGTTTAGTTTAATCCTTTTTTAAAGATCAAATTTGTTATTTTTAACCATAGAAAGTAGCCCTGGCCTAATGCTTTTTTGCAGACAACTGATGATAACATTACTTCTATTAACTTGGTGTAATAACTCTTTCCAGAAAAAGTACTCCTGGCACAACACATCTGCAACTTGGTTTCTCTGTGTTGAATAAAGTAATTTGTGAAGAGATTGCTACCATTACTGGGTACTTGTCTAGATTTTTGTTGTTGTTTTTCTTTTCCATAGAAGGTAATCCTGGCTTAATGATTTAGCATTTTTCTGTTTGTTTACTTTCTCTTCTCTCAGTCAATCTCAGCGGATGGCAACTCACACTGACCTGGGTTCTGGTGGAGATCTCGTCCTGTTAAAAGTTAGTTGTTGCTTTCCACCCATCTCCACATGCTTGCTCAGGATGAATACTGGATACTGATACTGAACTTACTTATAGAAATAATTTAACTGAATTCTAATGTATCTGTATGATGGAATTTTACGGGCTTATTTGCTTTGATTTGGAACCGATTTGCATTCTCAGTTATTCTATATGAATTGGTTCTATTTGTCTTGTTTGCATTGATATGGCTTTTATTGCAGATTGTCTTATATAAATAGGCGGATCTGAAGTTAACTATTTAGAAAACCCAGTGTAATGCTCTTATACTTCACCTTCAATGGGAAAAAAACAGTATTTAGGAGCAACACCTTGTTTTTGAAAGATCAGTTATGTGAAATGGAAAATTCTGATTAAAAAAACACTTTATTGATCCCAGAAGGAAATTAAGCTCATTCTATTTAAATGTCCTATATCATGCTATTTTACATCTTTCATCTGAGAGAGACACATGATGAAATGTGACAGTCGGTGTTATGTAGTATAAATTTTTCCTAAAATATAACTTCTATCCTTGAGTTACTCTTCGATCTGGAACTAAGATGCTCGGTCTCTATAATCCCTTTAAGTGAGTGTGCTCATGACATGACGTAGTCTAAGCCCCGGTCTGACTGCAGCAAAGCAGCATGGGCAAAAATGTTATAAGCCACATCATAGCAATATTTCAGTAATTTACATGCCTCAGACCTTTGGTTTATTTTTTGTGTAAATAAAGCTGATTTAAGCAGCTAAAACTACCAGCTTCTTAACGACAGCAGAGTGTACACTGAGCCCATAGCAGAGTGTAGACGGAGCCCAAACCATAGCAGCCAAGTCCAGTGACAGTGCTGAAGCAAGAAGATCTTTCCGGCCCCATTTGTATTTTTAAAACAATCTTGCTTCTTAGAATGAGGATGAGAACAAGATGGATATTATAAAAGCCATGGATGTGGTTTGCACCCATTTACAGAACAATAAAGTAACCTCAACATGCAGTTATGAGTTCACAAAAGCAGCTTCATAAATAGCTAACACACATTAGCATTAGCATGTAGCTAGAGTTTAAGCACCTTGAATGGCCTTGTGATGAAAGTATGGTGTATAAGTAAAATTGCCTTGCCTTGTTTTGATTTGCCTACTTAATACTCTGACCGCTCAATCTGGCTACTTTATGATTGGAATTGATCCAGCATCAAGAGTTAATCCCTCTGACAATCCAGTTTGGCTCTGGCTAAGGTTTTGGTGAATTGACGGTCACATACAAGCATGTTGTAGCTGATTAAATGTGGGATTCCGGAGGGAAATTCCAGCCATTTCAGCCGATTTGGGTGTTCTTTAGGAATGTTAAATAAAGCCCTGTAATCTGGCATTTTCGCCAAGACATTTTAGAAAGTAAAATACTACAAAAACAGTGGTGCAAGCTGTGATAGTTCGAAGCAGCTCATAGCTGTGAGAAAGGGGGCGTGTGCGTTTAATCTGGTGCAGACACCTGTAGCCCTTCCTAGAGTTAACATAGTGACATAAAATAAGTCACTATGTTACCATGTCGTTTTCCAGGACAGGGCGTTGCAGCTGCTCAGAGAGCAGGATTCAGGAGGATTACTGAGACATGCATGAATCAAGACAAAAACCACTCTGGCTGGCTTTTTTTTGTTGGAAAAATTGCTTTAGAACATGTTTGAAAGCTCCAAAAAGTGCTACAGCAAACTATTGTTGTATAGTCTCATGAAGAGGATGTTTGTGTTTGCCTAAACGTTTCTTGATCTCATGAAGAATCCTTTGCATTATCTCCAGATAATCCACAGTTGTATCCAGAATGGAAACAGGCTTCTTTATCAGGTTGTTGTGCCTTTTTGAGTTCCAGGCTCTGATGGTCAAAAGAGGATGACCGAAGAGATTACGCCCTCCACAACAGACTTGTAGAAGATATGCAGCAACTTGCAGCAAACCTGATGATGATAGAAAGCGTATCTAAGAGTCATTTTAACTGTAAGTAATAGTTTAATATATGTCACCAATATGCTGAAGAATGTTGTCTACCATTGTCCAAAAAAGTTGTCTGAACTATATTAACAAAAGACTAGCAGAAGATTAACAGAGATGCTTTTAGTTTCTTTGAATTCCTCAGCAACCAGAGAGTAGGTAACACTGCCCTTTTTGTCCCTGGCTTACACAAGCACCGCTTAAAAGAACAAATGATGTAAATGTGTATTTAAGATATAAAGTATACACCTGTGCTTACCCAAGCTGAAACGGGTAAAGCTATTCACCTCTGGTCACATTTCCTTCACAGATTTGGGACAAGTGGAGGGTCTCTGTTAGGTGACCTGACAGAAACTCTTGTCAGATGAAATCACACGGTCCAGACAGCTGTTTGTTCTGCCCTTGCTGTTTCGTTTGTTCAGCTTTTACATCCAAGTCAAACCAACACCACTGAGCTGTATTTGGCACTCTCGTCTCCCACAAGCTTTGAGTTATCATTCTATCCCCAAACAAGAAACGCAATTAAATCTGAGGAAAATTAGATGAATTAAAAGAAATACTGAACACAATTATCTCAAAGGTTTTGCAAGAATCAAAAGCCTCCCATTCTAATTGTCTGTCTTTTCAGAAGAGTAAAATTCGTTAAGTTAACAAATTTATTCAAAATACAGCTGGAGCATAAATCCTATTTCAGCATACAATTGTTCTCTCACGCTTTAACAGTCTCTTTGTTTACTTCAATGTGATCAATTTTTTTGTTTGTTCCCCAGCATGAGCTCAGATCTGTCATGCTTGTTTTCAACACCCCACTGGCTGTTCAGGTGATCTGATTAATGTCCAATAAATGATTGTGTCCAGGTGTATCCTGGGAAGTGACTGCTCGGTTTGTTGGTCTTTTCCTCCTGTTTGTTTTGCATTGTGATGTAGGTTGAGTAATGCCATTCTGTGAATGATGGCACGCCCCCATTTTTAACGAGCTGTTTATCTGCTGTCTCGTTTGCTGGAAGTGTTTGATGTCTGCACACAGGAAGAGACGGTGCCAGGGATTGAGAGCGTGAACCGCTTTGTTTTATCTCGTTTGAAATGGGAAGATCTCTTTGAGCTTTTAAAATAGCAATAAAAAGATAAAAAGCAGGAAGAAACTCAAAATAATTTGGGGTATTCTGACTTTCGAAGATGTCAACTCTGTATTCAATTGAGTTGAAGCTTCCTAGGTGATCTTGCCAGTAAAGATAAATCAACTCTTAAAATGGTGCTTTATAGTTTGTTCAGGATAAGGTAATTTTGGCTAATATTTAAAGAAAAATCAAATACCCTGTTGACATAGCCACCAAGACCGGGAATGGACTAAGCCCGGGCGGCCGGCCCCAGTCCACTGTGGAGCCCGACTGATACTGGCCACTTGTCTGAAACAGTCAAATGCCCGACCCCAGCACCTCACAGAGCACAAAGACCAAAACCCAGGAGCTATGTCCAGCACCAAATGACTGACCAGGCCCAGAAATGCCGCCAACAGCCAACACCCCAAAATTGCAAATATGGCGAGGGCCGATACAGGAGAAAGGACCCAGAGAGAAGGAAAAAGGCGGCAGCACATTATGGCCAAAGGCCAACCACGACACCCATCAGCCAGCACCAGCACCAGAGGCCCCCACACCAGCCGAGCCCCGGTCAGGACCACAGCTGGGGGGGCACAGCGCCCCAGAGCCCCGAATATTCTGTCCTCTGTATTGTCAACAAGATGCCAGACTGCAACATATTTCTGTAAAAAAATAAATGAAGAAATTATCTATAACCTCTTTGGTCCCAATCCCGACACAACTTCAACATCATTAAATGTTATTTCTGTCCTCAGTAAGAGGGCATGATTCAAATATTTTTTTGGAAACAATAACTAAACCCTTTCTGATTTATTCATGCTTTATACTTTAAGGGTGTTTATTTTACTTTTATGGCTCTAAAATGTATCAGCCCTATGTGCAATTTAAGATGAAAAGATGAAAAATTTTCAACTCTGTTCCTTTTAATGTGACAGAAACTTTTGACAACTTCCTAATCAAGGCATTCACTAAACGCCAGCTTGTTTTTTTTAATCACTGCATCAGTCTCTGTATTTCCTTTAGTCACTGGTAAAGCAATTAATTTCTTATGTGTAGACTTTTCTTATGATCCTCTTTGTCTCTGTTGAATGAATATATCGATGATGCCTTATAAACCCTTGTCCTGAATGTATAGAACCAAATAAATTTCTTCTTTGTTGGACAAATCTAGCTATTAGCTGTCTTCTGAGAAGTAATTGCAGCCTGTCCAAACTTTAGCCTTTTTCATTTTTTTAAATCCATAAATCAATATTTGTAACTGCAGCTTCCGACAACACAATTACACCTTGAAAATGGTGCAGTCTTTTGGAATGTATTGCATATAAGATAATTCATTTTTACTGTGTGTGAGTTGTGTAAGAGAGAGAGTTTGTATGCTTTAAAAAATAAAAATTTATCTCAATTTTTCTGTTCCCAGCATCCGTTTAACAAATAGAATATCCTCCAGCAGAAATACTTCTGCATGATGGGTTTCCTCTCAAAAGTTAGCAGATAACATAAACTCTTTCACCTGAAGGATTTTGGCTTACATCGCCAAAGCAGATGTGTGTAAATAGGTGAAATCCTCCCAAGCAGCTGCATGCGGTACTGGATCATTGACCATACGAAGACAAATGACTAACAGCTGGTTTACTTGCCGCAGTCACATTTCTCAGAATGTGAATTTGGTTCTTTACTTGTTCTTTTTATTGCACAGAATGTATCTGTTTTTTGACAAAGCTCTCAGAGTGTGCAGATATTCAAAATCTTTGTTGAAAAGGACAACATGGAAAATCTTTTAGTATTAAGTTTTTCTCTATATCAGATTGCTAATAATAAGTTGAACAAATTTATATACAATTTCCTTTGTCCCTTGTGCACTGTAATCTGAAAACTACTGTAATTACACATTGTCCTCCACAACACCTCCACATTTAATGGCACATCTGACACAGATGGTTAAAAAGCCTTAAATAACGTAATCTTTTATTGCCTCATAGTCTCACTGAAAAAAAAGCTAGTTTTCCCAGTGAGGTTTGGATATCTTTTAAGTCCTTCACCATCCTGCTCATTGTCAAAGGTGGCAAGATAAAGCTCTTGTCCAGCCTTTTTCTAATCACACTTCAGTTGTTTTGGACATTTTTATTGTTCTGACTGTAGATGGGGGGCCAGTAGAAATGCAGCAGTTTCTTGACTTAAAAAGATCAATAAGGATTTGGCTTACATGATAGTCAGGTTCCCTCGTCTTTTCCATATGATAAAGTGACCACATTGAATTAGGAAGACAATGTTTACTTCTTAAAAGTATCTCCATACTTTTATCAACCAAAAACAAAAAAGTAAAGCAATACTTAGATGTAGCTCTAATTGTCTCATCACCAGTCATGTCAAAGTAACAGTTTCTTAACAGAAACACTGTACTGAAATTAAAGGCTGAATTTTGCTATTATTGTATGTGAAGGTTGGGAAAATGGTCTTAATGTAAAACATACCAGCCGGATACACAACACAGGTGAATGAAAGAAATACGTTTTTGTAGCTCAGTAACAGATTGACTTGGCTTTGATGCAGTTGGTGCAAGAATCCTTGGTAGGTTGTTTTTTCTTACTGAGTCAGATCTCAGCTCACTTCTCTGGGCAACCGCATGGGGGACAGAAAGATTTTTTTAAACTTTTTTTAAAATTAAAATGTCAACAATTCTGACTAGAGAATGTCAACAGTAAGTATGCCATTGGACAAAAATACATGTTTAGGTTTTGCACATTAATGTACTAATGACAAGCTTTTGATAACAGATTATTTCAAAACATAGTAATGTACTAATCTAGCCAAAGCCATAAAGGCCATAACCATCATTGTAAAAAAAAAACAAAAACTTAAACTCACAGTGTGTAATTTTCGGCCAGTAGGGGGCAGTGCAAACCTAAATGACCCCAAGCAAGCGTTATCTGTGTCTTCCTGTAAGAAACTCAACAACGGAGGTCCAACAGGTGCTATTTTCAAACGCTCAATTCCCTGAGAATTATCTATTTGCAGCAACATGACGAGCAAATCAGTCCCTCTTTCATTGCTTGGAACTAGCGAAGAGGTAAAAATGTATTTATGGCGAAACTTTTTTGCATTTTGAGGGGAAATCAATGTTTTAATAGCAGGCTTGTTCCGTGCGCTTTGTCCGTCCGGACTCTTGTAGAAGTGAAGATTGTGTCTAATATGGCTTTCCCCATAAAAGAGGACCCGCGCCTATGTATTTTAAAACTGATTTTTAAAGTCATATTTTACAATATCGCCAATATTCTGCAATTAATGTGCTTTAAGGAATTATTATTACATAATATTTTAATTGCTATTTTCAAAGATGTACTGCAAAAACTACACACTGTCACTTTAAAGGAGCAGGGGTCTGGATTTCTTAAATAAATGATATTCATGTTCAGTTTTGTAATTGTATTGGGTAATGAAGCGTTTTAAAATCAGTAAAATGAGTCCACCCATTTGTAATCCCATTGTCTTGAACAGTCTGTGTGCTGCAAAACAGTCTGTGTTTCGGTGGCCGAAATTCCCGCGCTTGCACAAGGATGCAACGTCAATCTAGAATTCTTGCACATTCTCGATTTAAAGGAAGAAGGACGAGAAAGAACACAGACTTCAGACGCTGTCGATTAAACACTATTACTTACTTCGTCGCTAGACATGTTGCTTGTTGTCGGACAGCTGGCGAGTGCGCAATGTGCGGTGGCCTGAAAGTACGCTACGTCACTGATTTTCTTACTTTTTGTGCTCGCTCCCGCGTTGGCTGCAGTTACTCGCAGCATCGGCCCCGGCAGTCGTGAGTGTAACTTCTTCAATCCGGTCCCCTCCTCCTTTAAAATGGTGGAAGCTGGAATTGAATCTACCACCCTCCAACTACAAGCAAAGTACTCTACCCACGGAGAAACAATGACCCATAGATCTTTAATGGTAACTTATAGTTTTTCTTAATTACTAAAGCACAATTTGTGAAACCTTTCTCCATTTTCTCAAAACATTAAGCACAAAACCTCAGCTTCAAGCACAATTTGCAAAACCTCTGACTCCTCTTGCAAAATCAAAGTTTTGCCCCAAAACAGTTTTACCTGTGCTCAAAATCAAACACTGCTCTCAAATGTTAAAACAATTGCTCAAAATTACAAACACTATCAAGCAATCAGTAAATAATACACCAAAAAAATAGAAAAGACAATGTTCGAAAGTAGAATATTTATAGTTCTAACAGTTCTAAGGGAGAAGTACATTTTTAATCTTAAAAAACAAATTTCATATATTTATATCATTTTATATATACAAAAAGCTCAAAATGGATCAGAAATTACAGTTTTGCTCTTTGCATTTTCTTTTGTTCTTCCTCATTGTACCCTTATTTTTATAGTGCTGTACCCTCCATCTCAAAAACGTTATCTCTGTGATACTGTAATTCTTGTTTTTTTGATAGGAACCTATAACCAGTCGAAATCTATTCAGCAGTTAGTACTGAAAAAAAATGGAAAGCACAATATTCAGGGCCATACAATTTCTTTACTGCACCTTATACAGCCTACAATGCACTATGCTACAGGTAAAATCAAAGAACGAAACATGTGATCATTGGGCTTCTTCTTGTTTTGGTCTGCCCTCCTCCTCGTTCCCCACCTCGCTTTTTTTCCCACCTTCAGCAACCTGTTTGCTCTCTGAACTGGCTTATATTCGTTGTCAAATCATTCGAAACAAGTTAAATCGATTTTGCCTGATTGTGTTCAATCAATTACATTTGTGTAGTTGTTGCCAGTTGTGTTTACCAGTATAGATGACATGTGTATTTGAGCGCAGAATGTGTTCTAACAATGAGAATGTTTATAGACTTTTGCTAAACCATGTGAAATGGTTGAACGTATTGACAACGGAATGAAAAGTTAGCTTAATGAGTTAAAGCAACTGAGAACTTTCTTCAGCCAATGGATTTTAGTGTTTTAGCAACTGAGAAAAACTAACTATGTCGTAACATACAAAAAGGCTCACATTCTACTGTTTAAATGTTATTTTCAGTGTTTTTAACCTGATATTCAACGATTTACAGTATGTTCACAAGAGATGGCAAAAACATTTTAGTGTAATTAAATAGGAGCAAAACCTACCTCTGTGGTTGTTCTTGTCCAAGTAGCACACTTAGCCTTTGACCTAAAAGCCTTTTACAAAACTTGGTTTTCCCGCATTTCAGAACTAATGTATGAAAGTTAGCACAACTTTCTCCTTTTACAACGATCCATAATATACATATATACGCACTGACAACCAACTAAATAAAGTTACAGCTTTACACCTACCGTGGTTTTGTTTAGTATGACTTAAATTAGTCTCCCTAATATGTCAAACTTAGATTTCCAAGTTTTCACAACTGAAAACAGCTTTTCAAGCAAGTTGTCCTTTTTACACATTGAAGACAACAATGGAATTTTGAGTTGTAAAAAAAAGCATTTCTGATGGATGAACTGTCTGTTTGTAATGTGTTTATATAAAAAAAGATGAGTAAGATCAGACAATTGTCATATACTGCTCAATATTGTTACTGACACGTCAATAGAAATTACCCAAATCTGCCAAAAGCTTAATCAAATCTAATTTCAAGTCAAGTTTTATCCTGAACATCAGATTATTTTAATCTCTTCCAGTAATATATTGACATTCTGCTAATCTGTGTACCACAGGTCACAGGTACAAAAAATATGAGTGTATAATATAATATAGTGTCCACAGGAGAAGCCCATCCTCGCCTATGAAGTACTATTTCTTAAATTAATAAAGATCTAATCTGTTTTTCCTACATGAGTATTCTTACCTCCATCTCTATCAATCAGTGCAAACACCATTACTAAGAGTGTGGTCCACTGTGACCTTTTCAGATTGCGTTATGATAATAAGAAGGTCAGTGAGTGTCTTTTGCATTCAGAGGAGGAGGAGGCTCTGTATGAGGTACTCTAATTTAGATATTACAACAAGGGCTGAGGGGTATGTTGTTAGTAAAATGCTCATATAAGCAAAAAAGAAAAAGTCCAATACAAACCGGTGTATATTCAGAATATTTTAACTTAATACATGCCAATAAGGGAAAACAGGAATTATAAATGGCATAACAGACTTGCAGCTTGACTTCATCTTATTGACTACAGACATTCTTGATAAGAAAGCCTATGTGGTTTAGTTATATACAAACAGCATTTTGAATATCCTATAGAGGACTAAATTAATTGGCCTATTAAAACGGAACGCTTAATCAGCAACAATGTCTAATCCTCTGTTCAGTTGCTCTTGATGTAATTAAGTTAAATAATGCAAACAAATACAGCAAAAACTCTTTTTTTCTTTTTTGTTGTTATTGGCCTTAAAGTATTTACTCAGTCTAACCTTTAGTGCCTCCTTGTCAGACCTTTCTCCATCTATGAAACAGGAGTGACTGAAAAGACTGTTGGTAGATGAGTAAAACAAAATTATTAGTAAAGTATAGAAATGGGAAGAGACTGAGAGAGTAGCAGTAGCTGTCACGCGTATGCTGCATGGAGGACGAAGGACCCAGGCGCAGAAGCAGAGTTCCAGGTGAGGTGATGATTTATTGAGTGCAGCAAACATAAGGTGAGACGATACACACAACAGGTACGACGTATACGACAATGATCCAGCGAGGAATGAAGCGCTCGCTGGATCTTAAATAAGGGGAGACAAGGAGGAACAGGTGAAGACAATAGGAAGTGTCTGTAGGTGTGCCCCTGGAACTTGGGTTGTCGGGCGGACGGCCCGAATGGCGTCCTCTAGCCGGACGACAGACTGGCGGGCGTCCCCTGGCGGGGCGGGAGTCGGGCGGACGGCCCGGATGGCGTCCTCTGGCCGGACGACAGACTGGCGGGCGTCCCCTGGCGGGACGGGAGTTGGGCGGACGGCCCGAATGGCGTCCCCTCACGGGACTCACGACGGGCGGACAGCCCGGAGATCCTCTCTTGAGGAACTGGAGGTCCAGCGGAAGGCTGGACGGAAGTCCCTTTGCGGGACATGAGACAGGGCGGACTGCCCGGAGATCCTCTCTTGGTAACCATGAGACGGGGAGCAGGTTTGGGAACCTGGAGACGACGCTGAGGCGTCAGGGCCTGAACACTCAAGAGGGGTGCAGGCACAGGGGCCCGGAGGCGGGGAGCAGGTTTGGGAACCTGGAGACGAGGAGCAGGTTTGGGAACCTGGACACGACACTGAGGCGTCGGGGCCTGAACACTCAAGAGGGGTGCAGGCACAGGGGCCCGGAGGCGGGGAGCAGGTTTGGGAACCTGGAGCCGAGGAGCAGGTTTGGGAACCTGGAGACAACGCTGAGACGACGTCCCCATGCTGGCTGTCGGTGCGGGAGCTGTGTGCTGCTCCCCGATTCCAGAAACAGCCCTAGCGCGGCGGGACTTAAGCCAATGGTTGGGAGGTGAAGACTTAGAGAGTGGACGGACAACCTCCTCCCACGCCTCCTGGTAAACCCGCTTAGCCTTGCTCCGCAGCACGGCAAGTTCCTGGGCGGAGAACACCCTCCGAAAATGAGGAAGCACCTTTAGGATCTCCTCAGCTCCGGAGATTCGCAGAGGCGCAAGAGGAGAGGCGGAGATCCTGGAAAGATTAGCCCAGACGTCCTTCTGCAGGGCGGCGATCTCCTGGGTGACAGCCTCCGCTGGGTCCATCTTTTCGGGCTGGATCATTCTGTCACGCGTGTACTGCATGGAGGACGAAGGACCCAGGCGCAGAAGGAGAGTTCCAGGTGAGGTGATGATTTATTGAGTGCAGCAAACATAAGGTGAGACGATACACACAAGAGGTACGACATATACGACAATGATCCAGCGAGTAATGAAGCGCTCGCTGGATTGCCCGGAAATGCAACTTTTGCTCTCCAGCAGGAAGTGACACCCTCCCGCACTGCCAAAAGTACCGGTGCCTGCTGTGGTTGAAAGGCCAGCAAGCTTATCTGACTTTAAACCCTATAGAGAACCTATGGAGTACGGTCAACAGGAAAAAAAGGAGCACTACAGCCAAATGTACAAGCATCAGTAGCTGATGCCCCAGCAGAAAAGGTCTTCAGTACTTGACGAAACAGAGTATGACCCTGTTAACCGGTATTGCTCTGTTTTGGCAGATAAGTTTGGTTCTAAATAATATGTAATTAATAGACAACAGTAATGCCATTGGTTATAATAGAAGCCATCCGGTTGGGTGTTTGGCTGCTCTCTGGCCTGATGCATCTTCTTCCCTCCCCGTCACTCCCCGTCGGTGATGGTTGCTCCTGCCTGCTGGTTGATGATGACTCTCGATGCATGGGGCTGGGGATCCCGGTTGCGGCCCGGCTCGGTCCTGGTGTATGTCGGGCGGGTCCTGGGTTGTCCGGTGTGTCGGGCGGCCGCTGTTTCGGGCCGATGTCCTCCTTGGATTGACTGGGGCACCTCTTATGGGGGTGCCGGGGTTGTAGAATAGGTTGGTGCCGTCTGGTGGATCGGTGGGGACCGTGCCTGGCGCCCAGTCCTCCTGCTGGTTCCAGGACTTCAGCTGGCTGGTCTGTTCGCCTGGTGGGGCTGTCCGGCATTGGCTGGGCCCCTGATCTTGGCGCCCCACGTGGGGCGGGATCTGGACCCTGGAGCTGGAAGATCTGGATGTCCAGGTGCCGGCTGGGCGCGGCCTGGGGAGGGCGTACATCCGCTGTGGCTCCTGCGGCGTGTGGATGTGTGGAGGCGGGCCGGGTTGTTGGCGGTGGGTACTGGTCCGGGGTGGCGGCGGCGTGTGTTGTCCGTCGGTTGGCTGCGGGTCCTCCTTGCCTGCGGCGGGGGGCCCTTGTCGGCTGGTCCCTGGTTGGGGCCCCGCTGGGGGGCGGGGTGCCCCTGGTCCCCGTGGCCTCCGGTTCCTGGTCCGGGCCCGCCCTGGCGTAGCCGGTTACCGGCGGAGCCCGTGGGCTCGTCACTGCGATCTCTCGGGCCCCAGCATCGCGGCTGGTGGGTGCTCCCCTGGGACTTCCATCTGTTCCTCTCTTGGTGGGTGATCGACCCTGCGCTGATCCGCCTGTGGACTCTGTACTCTGTGGGACGCTGGAGGCATACATCTCTTGCCTCCTCCATGTCTGTGCCGATTCCTGTAGGACGGATTGACGGTTCCTTACACCAGCTATCAATCACTTGCATGGGGAAACCTTATTCAGATCTGCATGCTCGCACACACATAGGTGTGGGGACATAGGTGAGGACGGACATATCTTAAGCTGAGGTTATCATCATTAGTTAGTTGTTCACAGGAGCTTACCAGAAACATTTGTATTATGTTCATTAATCAATGCTTGTGTGTAGTGAATGTGTAATTCTTTGTTTATTCTACCAGATCCAAACTATTGGTTTGGTTCTGTACAGTTTGTTGTTTTTGTTTTGTATTACTGTTTCTCTGCCGTCCGGCAGAGGTGGAGGACTGGGATGTTTTCTTGTGTTCTTTATTTGCCTCCCTGTCTTGTGTCGTCGGTTCCCCCTTTGTTGGTCCGGTTTCTTTTCTTCACCTTCTTCCTTTCTCCCTTCTTGTCTCAGTTTAATGTCCATGACGTCAGGAAATTGAACCCACAGTAATCACTAATAAAGATTTTTCATACATATACATCAAGTGGCGTACTACAGCGAAGCTGTAATACTCTGCTTGGGAAAGTAAAACTGTTGGGCTTGTACTTGGTACTCAGACACCAATTCTGAGTAGCATACTGCTAGACAGGACACGTTAAAAAAAAAAAAAATAATAGAAGCCATCCCAGTAGTACTGTGGTAATGTGTTTTACAGTAGGCTACAAGTCTTCTGTGTTCTGTGTGACTGAACAAAATAAATCCTGTCAATATCTAATGAAGCAGTGTTCTGACATAGTAGGCTCCTGTTGACCTGTATTTCTGTTTTTGGAGTTCCAGTAAAAACAAAGAAGTTGCAGAGAAGATGATTTGGCCCATCATTTCTACAGTGCAAAAAACCATAGGATATTAAAGCTGCCTGTACAGTTTTTTTCGATTGCTAAAACGCGTTTTTCAAAACTGTACGTTTTTTTCACAACTGCACACACAAAACCCCAAACATCACACAGAAATTGCTAAACCCTAGCATCCCTTTGCAAAACAACTCTGCAATCAAATCTCGTAACATCTTCACAAAATGCAACACGTGTATTCATTTGGTAAACACAGCCATATTTTCACATGACACACACATACCATTCATTGAATAAACACAAGTAGCTTTTGGCTGAACACTACCAAGCATGGAAAGAACACTGAAGAGCAAAACTGGAAACACAATTATAGAAATGGAACACACTGAATCAATTACAATGCCCACTTCTCAAATAGACAAACATTAGACACCACACAAATTTTTAGACAAAACATTTTTGTCAAAAAATTTGTCCCCCCCTGCATCATGCCTCCAGTCTCTGTCTGGCCAGAGGGCCTCGTCAACATCGCAGGCGATGTCTTTCTGCTCCAAACAGCGCTGGAAAAACCGTCTATAATGCCACATGAAGCCCCGACAGGCCTCAAAGCCTGCATATCCACAAGCCTCCTCCATGGCTTGAAGCAGTGGGACCTGGCTCTGTGGGTTCCTTTCATACACCTTCCACTCTCAGGGTGAGAAGAACTCCTCAATGGGAATGAGGAAGGGGGAATAAGGTGGAAAGTATAGAACAGAAAACTATGGGTGGTCCTGAAACCATTCATGCACTTGGGGAGCCTTTTGGAAGCTTACATTGTCCCAAATTATCACATAGTTTACCTGCTGTGGGTTATCTATGTCATGATCAGGTCAAACAAGCTGTTGCAGTCCTTGATTCCAAATTGCTCGCCAGACCCGAAAGTTTAGAGATTTGAATATTTGTGTGTTGTTGATTGAAGCTTTGAGATTTTATGTGAGAAGTGTGTGTAAACCTGAAAAATTGTGTGCTGTGTTTTGACAGCAAGGTAAGGTGAAATTGACATGAGAGTGTAAAGAAGGAAAGGCAGAGTTCTAATATGATAAGGAAATCTTAAGTAGTTATAAATTGAGTCAAGCGATTGGGAACAGGCGTAGAGGTTGTGAAAATTGTGCCTGATGTTTGCTTTTTGAATTTGAAAAAAACTGTAAAACATGACTTTTCTTAACATTTCAACTGAACCACAGTATTGAGTGCATATCCTGAAAAATAACTTTTTTAGTAAACCATAACTTCTGTTTTCTTTAATCCCTATTTATTGGTTATATGAAACTTTGACATTTTTTAAATTAAATGTTATAGTTTTCATTAGCTGTAAGCTATAATCATTAGATTTTAATGAACAAAAATGTTGGAAAAACATAACTGTGTGTGTAGTGTAATGAGAAATAAGTTTCACCTTTGAAATGTAATTTCTGAAATAAATTAGCTTTTCAGTGATATTCTAATTTATTAGGACACACCTGTATACACTAGGAATGTGCTGCTTAACACAAGTTATAAAACAGAAAATTGTCAACAAGTAATTATGCGTTAGGATTTTTCCTGACCCCAGTTTTTTCACTCTTTCTCTTGCTTCCCTTGATGCACCTTCTGTTATGACTGATAGAATTTACGCAATTGTAGTATAAGAACAATTTCACCACAAAAGATAATAACCTGAATAGGTGCTTAGATCAGACAGATTTAAATCAAAGTAACAGACCATTAGAGTCCTCCAAAACCCCTCTACTCCTCAGGGGGAAAAGCATATAAAAGGTGAATAGTTTCACCTCAAATATTTCTCCAAATAGGCTACATAACACATTACGTTTCAATGAGCCATGTGTCACTGAAGGTAATCTGTGATAACCGTACTGTGGAGGCTATATTCGATGCACAGTAATGCAATGGCTCTCCTTCGCCTTGGAGGCTGTGCAAGTGAGAGATACACTCTGTCATATCTCAATGTCATCCCAGAGATTAGGGTAAAATAGCTTTAGAGCTACCGACAACACTGAAAGTGAGAACTAAATAATAACATGCATACATAATGTGAGAGGACAAAAACAGAATGATCAGGGGAAAAGGCTTTGAGGGCTGTTTTACAGAAGAGGGAACCTCAGAAAGATCTGGACTAGAGTCTGCTTATAGAGCTGCGTGCAGCATGGCTCCTTCTATTGTCACTGTTTCATTTGCTGAGAACTTGAAATATCCTCTGCAGCACGGTTATTATATGCAATCAAAAGTATTTTCCTGGAGCACAGATATGGCTCATTTTACCTGTGCATGATTGGAGACATGCCTTTTCTTCAGACATATTCCAGTGACTTAATGCATTCTAAACTGAATTGGTAAAAAAAAAAAATCCTCCTATGTTCAGCTGTTTGTTGTGTTTGCAGTTGTTTTATTGGACCTTCGAGATCCTTACACTGTACAGCAGAAATAGATTAGATCAGGCCTGACCATACAGCAGTAAACACCGACACTGTCTGTTCAGCACTGGTGTATAGTTGCTGGACAAGAAAACTGGCAGCAAAAAATTCATCTCATCACTGTCACGCTGTAAACATCTCATCATGTTTTCTGCACAGCTACAAATAAGCACTTGCTTGTAGCTGTGTTTCTGTTGAACTATTTTTTCTTATTGTCTCAGTGTCCTCTGGTCTGGATTGCCCTTGAATCCTGAACAGCCTCAAACAAGAAGAGTGAAGCTTTTGGTTGCAAGGAAAAGGAGGTGTTTTAATATTATGACTGCTTTGCGATGGTCACTGACTTTTTGGGTTATTTTTTTTACTATCAAGTCAATACATTTTCATTGTTTTCTGTCTCTGTAATGAAATAAGCATATTTCAGGCGCTATCACACCAGAACTGTCAAAAACTAAAGAGGTTAGGTCTTGCCATATAAGTTCATTGGTTTGTGTTTTTTAATTCTGTGTTATGTTTATTGTTTAATGTTTTTTTAGATTACTATTTGTCGTTTCCCTGTGTTTGTTGTGTTTTTTTTTCTTTAGTCTCACCTCAGCTCCTAGAGGTAATTTTTCCTTTTCCTCCAGTCGACCTGCATCCTCTCCCAGCTGCATCCTGTTAGTAATCAGCCACCTGCATTTTCTCTGCAATCACACCCCTCCATACTTAAGACTCTCAGTTTCTGCCGGTTTGTACTGGTTTTGTACCGTTATCCTGTTTGTTGCCTTGCCTGTTTCTAGCATTTCAGCGTTCAAGTCTTAGTACCCTGTTAGTCTCCTTGTAAGTGTTTCCCGTCACCTTTGGTCTCTGATCACTGATTACTTAGGTCCAACAAAACACAGAGTGAAAACTTTGTAGTTTTGGTTGTTATATATATATATATATATATATATATATATATATATATATATATAACAACTCAACAATAGAGCAAAAATAGGACGATGGCTGTCCAGTGAGTGAATAAGGGAGTGTGAATGCGTCCGTCCATCTGTCATAACCTGTTTATAGTAGTTTCTCTGCTTATTGATTTTGTCAATAAATCTCTTTGGTTTCATGTTCCATCTCGTCTGCTAGCTGCCTTGCTGCTGATCGAACTGCTGTCCCCCCTGACCTCCCCTCAGCAGCTCTTTTTAAAACCTCCCAGGCAGCCAGCCAGCCTTCTGTTTCAATATTTTGAAGAACCAATCTCAGTGCTGTACAACATTAGAATTTGACACTTGTCCATATCTCTGGGTGTGATGCTCCATTGTAAATAAAGTAAGGCGTCATTATTTGGCAAATAACGTATGCCGTGGTAGGGTGGTTTTTTATCGATTTTTTTTTTTTTTTTTTTTTTTTTTGATTTTGATTCATTTTCAGATTAGATGATTAAGTCTCTTTGCATAAATGTGTCGAGTTATATCAAGATGCATCAAATGATATTAATGTTCAATAATGTATCAGTTTAATAAGCTATGAGAACCAGTTTGAAAGTGATTTATTTTCATTCCTTCTATTTAGCATTTATTCATCAGTGATTAAATAAAAACAAGAAACACAAAAGTAACAATCAAGGCCTAAAGTAGCCTAACCAAGGATGAACAATCCCTAAACAAAAGGGAACATTCAAACTTAAATGTAAACTAGTAAATGAATAATGAAAATAAGACAAGTTAAACTGGTTGATCACAATCTAAAAATCACCAAGAGTCTATCGGTCTCACAAAAGCCAGAAGCAAGCTGCAAAAGGTCCTTTCACCAAGTTCTTTGGTATAATATCAGATATTAACATATATTAAAAAGTATTTCCCTTCTGGTGTGTTTGTTTTTTATCATAGCTTAATGTTTCACATCATGAAACTAATTGTCATAAATAAGCAGAGGAACTATGAAGTGCAGATTTCATGCTGAAGGCAGGGACATCAGGGAAAGACTGCTGGTGCCTGGAGCTGGATTTTTGCTTGGAAAACTGATCATGTTTTACTGTATATAAAGGGAGGGATGCAGACACTTAAATCCTTTAACTTTACAGACAATTAAAATGTCTCATTTATTGGTTGGTGATTTTTGTTGCCTGGATATGATCATTTTTCTTAGAGAGAAATGAAAAAATCGAGTTGGTAATACAGTCTCATCATGCTCCTGTGTAACCTTTGAGTATAAAGGTAATTTTACGGAGTTCTTTTATGGAAGCAAATCTGTATCACTTTATGCAATTGACAATTTTGACCCATAAATTACATGCTTTTTCATGTTTTTCAAAATTGCTCATCCTGTGTCTCAGTGAAAATAATTAATAAAAGGACAACATTTTTTCCTTTTCACGCCCAGCTTGCAAAAAGTGCTCCTTGATTCAAATGGTGTTGACAATCCAGAAGAGTGACATCAGTGCTTGCTGTTCTTCTGGGCTGCCTGGCGTGTTTTTGTGTTAACTGGTGTTGCTGTTTGACACAAGAGAAGTAACCGAGCCGAAGAATATAGCTAAGCTTCCCTAATTGACACCATTCTCAAAGTAACAGTAAAGTACAAGCAGACTGGACCTCTGAATTTAATAATGTGTGCTAAAAATGCTTCTTCCAGGAATTAGTCAGTGATATTTGTGTTGTTTTACATCATCAGCAGCAGCTGAAGGTTAAAAAAGGAGCAGCAAATTGTCTCACATAAATTCTAAAATCAAGTTTTTTTATCCGATATCAGCTTTTGTATTTTTAGTCAAGACGAATATAAAAAGGATATAAAAGGCCAAATAAAACAGCTGATACTCCAGCCAACCCAGGAGAAGAAGAGCAGGCACTGACGTAACTCTTGGGATTGCCAACTCCATTGTGATTTTTTTTTTCATTAGTGTCGTGAGAGAAAAAAAGCTCCTTCTTCTTAAACACAGATGAATCTGCAGTCCTTTATGTATTTTAGATAGATAGATAGATAGATAAGAACTTTATTAATCCCTCGGGCGGGTTCCTCTGGGAAATTCGGTTTCCAGTAGCACAGCACCGACAAGTTACAGAACGTACCCATATATAATACAAGACATGTATAAATAAAATATACCAAAGGAATAGATAGAATAATAAAAATAAAATAAAAAATACAAGGAAATTGCACTTAAATTACACATAGATATTGACATCTATTGCACCGTTGACACATAGATATTGACGTCTATTGCACCGTTGACTATTAACAAAAAGAAAAAAGAATTTCCAGATAAGATAACCTGTTCATCCAAAACAGTGCCATGCTCAAACTCTCCCCCACACCCCTTTATTCCTAATGCTATATGGTGTATAGTAATCAAACATAATCTTCCTCAGTCTCTCCTGTGCAGTCCTGATGTCTGGTCCCACAAGGTTTAATCACTTCATAGTGCGCAGTAGAAGGAATGAGCTCAGAATGTGTCCTGCTCATATCTGCTGCTCACTGACATTTGTTTATGCACTTTGATGATCTCTACATGAAATATTCTCTAGATGCATTTACTAACATGTAACTAATCAATTAATTCACATTACTATAAAATGTTCCCATCACAATTAGCATCCACTCCATGTACAGTGGGGAGAACATGTTTTTGATACACTGCTGATTTTTCAAGTTTTCCCACTTACAAAGCATGTAGAGGTCTGTAATTTGTATCAAAGGTACTCTTCAACTGTGAGGGACAGAATTGAAAACAAATATGCTGAAAATTACAGTGGATAATTTTTGAATAATTAATTTCCATTTTACTGAATGAAATAAGCATTTGATCGCCTACCAACCAGTAAGAATTAAGGTTCCATAGACGTGTTAGTTCTTCTATAAGATGCCCTCCTGTTCTCCACTCATTACCTGTATTAACTGCACCAGTTTGAACTCATTACCTGTATGAAAGACACCTGTTCACACACTCAAATGGCCAAGACGAGAGAGCTGTGCAAGGATGTCAGTGATAAAATTGCAGAATTGCACAAGATAGGGATGGGCTACAGGACAATAAGCAAGCAGCTTGTGAGAAGGCAACAACTATTGGTGCAATAATTAGAAAATGGAAGAAGTTCAAGACGATTGTCATTCTCCCTTGGTCTTGAGCGCCATGCAAGATCTCTCCTCGTAGGGCATCAATGATCATGAGGACAGTGAGGGATGAGGCCAGAACTACATGGCAGGACCTGCACCATATTGAGGGGAGGATGGCCAGGGCCATATATCATGGGCCATATAAGATGGGTCGTGGCTGGGTTTTCTAGCATGACAACGACCACAAGCATAGTCAGGGCAACTAAGGAGTGGCTCTGTAGGAAAAATCTCAAGGTCTTGGAGTGGCATAGCCAGTCTCCAGACATGAATCCAATGGGAGTCTTTGGAGAGAGCTGAAAGTCCGTGTTGCTCAGCGACAGCCCTGAATCCTGAGCGCTCTGGAGAAGATCTGTATGGAGGAGTGGGCCAAAATCCCTGCTTCAGTGTGTGCTAACCTGGTGGAGTACAACAGAAAACATCTGATCTCTGTAATTGCAAACAAAGGCTTCTGTACCAAATATTGATTTCTGTTAGTGTGATGTATCAAATACTTATGTCATGCAATAAAATGGAAACTAATAAGTTAAAAATCATCCACTTTGATTTTCTGCATTTTTGTTTTAGATTCTGACCCTCACAGTTTAAGAGTACATTTTATACAAGTTGCAGACCTCTACCTGCTTTGTAAATGGAAAAACTTAAAAAATCAACAGTGTAACAAAAACTTGTTCTCCCCACTGTATATACTAATCTTTTTATCTCTTTTTATTTTTGCCTATACATGCTTAGAAGTGTTTGTCTTTTTCTATGTTAAAACTTTCTGATTGTGATTCCGATAAAAAGAGAGGTAAAAGGGTAAAATCAAATGTCTGTGTGTTAACTACATAATGTACATTATGTGGCTCTAATAATTCACCTCAGCTTACTGTGATGAACACATAACTGACCATACTGTTGCCTAGATAAATAGGTAATAGACAGGCTCTTTAAACAGCTACTTGCATGTTGTCTTGATTCCTTTAAAACAACATGATCTGTCTAATTATAGCTCAATTATCTGAACTATCAATGTAGAAAATGTGACAATCTTTTGTGAGTTTTAAAGACCTTTCTCAGCGCTTGGCATTTCCGTCACGATCATGGCTAAGTAATTAAACAGGCTTTGTTTGTGTATGGATCATTGCTTTTAGCTGATTAAGAAATGATAGTGAAGACTATATAAATCAAACACAACCAACCCATATAATTATCTGTCCTTAACTACGAACAGTCACCAGGTTTCTTGTTTTCTTCTTACATAGTCAGCTATAAAAGACAACCTGTATAATCATCAAATTAATACATTATTTTTAATACATTTTGTACTGGGTTATTTTTAATGTAACTCCAATGATTTTTCTATATCATCCGATTTGTTGCACCATTACATTTTTAAAAGTTTAAAAAGTAGCCAAAGCTGTTCTATTTTTTTGTTCTCAAGGATAAATAGAGCAATAGGTCATTTCACTTGCCACTACAACACTTAACTTAATTAGAATTTATTAGAACTTATCTTAAGATCGATTAATAAACCTTGACAGGAATATTATAGCAAGGTGCAAACTAAAAGTATGAAGGGCAAGCTAAAACTTAATGATTTAATTACCCAATGATGTCACGTGAATATAAAACAACTCCATTCCTCCCGTGAGAGTGGCACTCAGGAATCAAAGTGCTAGAGATAATCGTCCAACTGTGAAAAAAAATCTGTGACAATTGTCTGTGTTTACAGCAAAGACTTTGCCCTCGAAGGCTTCACCTTCAGAGTGGGGCTATTATGTTTCTCCTGATATGGGGCTGATGCTAATCAGTGTGGATTGTATTTTATGCCTCAAGGCAGGAAAATGTGCTGATGAGGAGCCCAACAATAAATGAACCTTATCACCTAATGGCATCTCTGCCCACCTTGTGACTAACTGAAAGGTCCCCTGCTAAATGTCACAGGCAGAAATAATGCACTTGTGAGATAATGAGAGAAACGAATGATCCACAGATGGATTGGTCACTCATAATTATTGCTGATAGCAAACTAAGGAATCTCTTGGAAATGCTATTGAATATTTCAAATACCATCCTGACTTATTAGCATGTCAATATTTTCTCTCACTTTACATTGAATATATACAATATGCAACTGTATTTGCTTTTTCATCTTTTTGCAAAAGTCAAGCCTCTTTTATAATCTCACGTCTAAAATTAAATCATTCCTTTGTTAACATCCATTGATCTGTGGTATGGTAACATGTAGGTGTGGGCAATATATCAATTTGATTGATTTATCAAATATTTCTATTAAAGAAGTTGATTTTTTTTAATATCGAGAATACTGTAAAAAATTTATCTTGGGTTTCCAAAGTTCAAAGTGATATCAGCTAAGAATAACTCAGACACAGGACACTAAGCTGAGTAGCCTGGAGTACAGGGAGATGCAGCTTATGGTGAAGCTAGAGGTGATAACCAAACAACAGGAGTCTGATATCTGGTATGCTAGGTGGGACGGTAAGGAAGGATAGAATGATTTGTACAGGTTGACGAGGTAGAGAGAGGGAGCTGGAAAGGATGTGCTACAGGTTAGGTTAATTAAGGATAGGGATGGAAATATGGTGACAGGTGCCAAGTGTGGGATAGGAAAATGGAAAGAGTACTCTGAAGAGCTGAAAAATTGAGAAAAAGAGAGAGTGTGGAGTAGAATAGATGACTGTTGTAGATCAGGAAGTAGCTGAGATTAGAAAGGCTGAAGTGAGAAAAGCTTTCAATACGATGAAGAGGGCAAAGGCAGTTGGTCCTGATGACACACCTGTGGAGGTATGGAGGTGCCTTTGAGAGGAGGTAGTAGAGTTTTTGAATGGGTTCTTCAAAAAGATCTTGAAGAGTGAGAAGAGGTCTGAATCAGGCAGCCTCAGGAATGGAGGAAAAGTGGTATGGAAGCATATGTTTAACATAAATTAAATTAAAATGGATTAGCAGAAATGCTTTTTCCTGTTCAAAATCTAGCTACTATTTTTGACTCATAAATAAAATTAAAAAGAAATAATCCAAACTGCTTTTTCACTTTCATATTCAACATTGCTCATTCAGTAACTTAATTAAAATGAAAAAGAAATAGGAATTTAAGACTTAGTTTCCAAATAGCCACCCAGAAAAATTGTTACAAAATTAAATTGGAAATGTCAAATTTGAAAATTAAAATGCATTTGCCTTTTTATTTTCTGAATCCCGATGACTGACTCGTAAATAAAACGAAAAAGAAATCGTCCACACTGCTTTTTAACGTTCAAATTCAGCATAGCTAATTCCGTAACATAGTTAAAATGAAAAAGAAAATGGTATTCAAGAATTGATTTTCAAATAAAACCCCTGCAAAATTGAAGCAAAATTCAATTTGAAATGTCAAAATTTTTTAGTTAAAATGCATTTTAAGAAACTTTTTTTTCATTTTCTGTATACAAAGGCGATTCTTGAAATCATCCAAAATGCTTTTTCATTTTAAAATTCTGTATTTCGTCATTCTGTAACTTAATTAAAGCGAAATGGGAAAATTCTATTGCTTTTTCGTTTTCGTGCTTGCCGCCTCTTAAAAAGTGTAACATAATTCAAAATGGTGTATCTATCTTTAGTTGATTTTAGTTTCTACAACACAACAGGGAAAAACATGGATATTGTGTGATCTGGGCATCTGCATGTTTCATTTTTAGCAGAGCTCATTGTTACTTTACCATATTTGATTAAAAAATATAAAGAATGTACTTTAGTCTCTAACCTCACATTACTCTGTAACAGAGATTTACTGGGTCAAGTGAGCCTAAGCGTTGCTATGTTAATGTTTCCCATGCCTCCCTATTCTTAGCTTAGCTTTAATTCAGGCAAAGTTATCAAGCTCAAAGCTGATACCATAGTGGAAAAAAGTCAGTTATAATTTCTGGAAATGCTTATATCTATTTTTATGAGTAAAGGAAAAACTACATTTGAAGTTGGGTTGAGTAGCCTACAGCACCTCCTGGCTGAATTTGCAGCCTTTGCAATACATATGTTAGCAAGCCCTTAAATAACTTTATTATAATGTTTTAGCACTTCCAAAAGTATAAAACTAAATACATAAGGAAACACGCTTAACTTATCATCATTCCGGCGGTTGACGCCGAAGGAGAAGACCTCTGAAGAGCTGCTAAAGGATTTCTCCTGCCTGCAGAGACACGGCCAGGGGCAGCCATGTTGCTTCAGTTGTGGCACTAACACTGATCTCATTCCCCTGCACCGTGTGGGATTGCGAATCCACTTTGAATTATGTTACACTTTTTATGGCGGCAAGCAGGGCCCAGGGTATTTTGCGCCCCAGGTGAGATTTCAGCAACCCCCACCCCCCCAAAGCGACCAAGAGGCAAATGTACTCACGTGCTTAAAATTTTGAAGTTGTTTTTACAAGTGGGTATTTGGGTGACCTTTAACATTTGTGGATTTTAAATTGTACTATCCAAGTTTGAATGTTTTAACTAAAGCACATTAAAACCATTATAATTTTTTGGTAGATAATTTTTTATTGAACAAAAATAGATAGAAGAGACAAATAACTAATTAATTTATGGGTTTTATTTATTTATGTTGAAGCACATCTTTGTTTGTCCCCATGTTGTGACTCTGGTGTTTGTCACTCTGTCTAGGCCCCGCCCCTTTTGTATTTCAGTCCTGCTTTTATTTTGGTGGGACACCCCAAGATCATAACTGGGCCCCTTTAAAAACTTTCTAGATACACCTTATCACTCAAAATGAAATATTTTTAACCCTGTATAAAAAATTGTAAACATCTAATTATGAAAACTATTTTGTGGCATTATTACTCATAATCATTGATTTGATTTATTTATTTAGCACATCAAGATGCTTCACCGTGCACATCATATAGATTAAAGAAACACATTTTTCTAGAGCAGAGAGGAAACAAACCCATATGGTATTGTCGGATGCCTCAAAAAAACCTTGAATTGTATTCTCCTTAAGATCAACTGATTCAAGGAAAAAAAAGTTGTGTTATTAATTTAAAATCTGTTGCCATTCTTTATTCTCTTAGCTATCTTGAATATGAACTAGGCTGAATTAAACTAATTTCAACGATAAATACAGCAGGTCTGATTCACATTGTTAAATACATTTATTAATTAAAAGTCTGATCAAAGGGGAGACAGAGGCAGATGGAGTACCTCTTAAGATTTTTTTTAATGGGACTTCATATTCTTTGCCGACAACGTCCTACCTTCATCGGTCATTTCCAACATGTTTTTAATTTGTCACTAGTCACTAAGTGAACAGAACCACGCCTACCAGTGTTGATGCTGCACCCTGTCCAGTTCCTCTGGAGAAAAGGAAACTTACTGTCCCATTTCCCTGATATATTTACGTGTATTCTGATTTGTTTTTGAGTGACTCTGTCTTCACCAAGTTCATCTTATTGTTGCTCCCTTTCTAGGAGCAGATTTTTCCCATTTTTCCCTGAGGTTCCCATATCCCCCCCCACCCCCTGCTGAGGGAGAATTGCCTGATGAGAGAGTACAGTAAAAGTGTACAGTGTGTGTGCTGATTGAATTTATTTTCATGGGAAATTTGGAGTAGCTATATATAGAGAGTGCATTTCAAAATACCTGTGATGGACTGGCGACCTGTCCAGGGTGTACCCCGCCTCTCGCCCGTTGACAGCTGGAGATAGGCACCAGCACCCCCGTGACCCATAAAGGATTAAGCGGTTAAGAAAATGGATGGATGGATGGATGGATTTCAAAATACGATATATACATTTATTAACTTTTTATTTCTCAAATTTGCGCCCTGTCAAGCAGATGGCGCCCCAGGCAGGAGCCTGTGACGACTGTCGGCAAACCCGGCCCTGGCGGCAAGCATGAAACCGAAATAGCAATAGCATTTTCCTGTTTCGTTTTAATTAACAAGAATGAGCAATGCTTAATTTAAAAATGAAAAAGCAGTTTTTATTATTTCTTTTTAATTTTATTTACGAGTCAAGAGTAACATTTGTATTCAGAAAGTGAAAAAGCATTTGTTAAAATGCATTTTAATTTTAAAATTTGACATTTCGAATTGAAATTTGTTTCAATTTTGCTAGGTTCTATTTGAAAATTAAATCTTAAAATATTTGTTTTTCTGTTTTAATTAAGTTACAGAATGAGAAACGCTGAATTTGAAAATGAAAAAGCAATTTGGAAGATTTGTTTTTAATTTTATTTATGAGTCAAAAATAGCAGCAGTATGGTTTGATGGCAAATAGAGGTACTAAAGATAAAAAAAAATTGCTTGAAGGATTCTGATGGAAAGGTACAACGAAGGTCAAAGGGAGGTGCATTGCGTCTGTAGACTTAGAGAAAGAGTATGACAGGACAGTGAGAGAAAAGCTGTGCTATTGCATGACACGTTATGGAATGGCAGAGAAGTGGTTCAGTACATGCATGAGAGTTGTGAGACAGCAGTGAGGTGTGCTGTGGGGCGACCCAGTCAGAGTGCCCGACAAAAAACCATGCATGAAGACACTCATACCTTAGGACAATTTAGAGAGACCAATTACCCTAACAGTCATGTCTTGGGACTGTAAAAGGAAGCCAGAGTACCCATAGGGAACTCAAGCATGCACATGCAGAACATGAAAACACCATGCAGAAAGAACACAGACCAGGATTCAAACCCAGGACCTTTTTGCTGCAAGGCAAAAGTTCTACCAACTGCGCCACTGTGCAGTCCTGAATTGTAAGAGTATGAAATACAAAACTTTCTAATGGTGATTGTTTTCACATTTCTTTTTTGTTGTCGCTTTTTTGTTTGTTTGTTCTTTAATAATAAGAGGTTTAAACTACTGCAAATTCTACTGAAGACTTAAAGGCCTTAACATATGCTTCACTTGTCATAATACAAGAAAATATTCTTTGCTTGATAGTTAAGCAGACTTGTAATTTAATGATAATTTATTCATTTCTTCATCTTGGGTTCATTTTTTGGTTACATTTTTTTTAGACAGTGTAGCTTTTTGCAAATAAATATTAAACAAGGTATTCACAAATTTTCATATTGCAAGAATAACCAGCTTAACTTGGCAACTCAGTTTAAAGCACTGCACATCAGATAAGGCTTCCCTCACTTAACAGTTCTGATCAGAGACGGGCTGATATCTGTCTGACTTTCACAAAATAAACAGTGACAGCAAAAAGCTGCCTTAATACATGGACTGGGTGGCTGTAAACAAATTGCCCTTCAAGAATCAATAAAATTCTCCTGAGTGCTAAATCCTTATCCAATGACAGCCTATAAATAAATTTGTAATTAAGCAGAAAAAAATCAGATCCCCAAATAACTTTTTCCCATTCCAAAACACTTGACATAAAATACTTAATTTGTTTGTTTAATAAATAATGCAAAGTGACTGACATAATTGTAAAGAAAAACACATTTAGTCATTAAGGCATTTCAATAATTGCACTATTGGTTCAATATTAAACAATTATCCATGACGGGGTAATTGTACATTGGGCAAACAATTAAGGCCTTATTTCACCACTTTAAATGTCTTTCAGTGAAACAAAAATATATTTTTTATGCATGCTAATGAAAAAAGAAATACAATCAAACATGTTTAAGAGATGCTGATTAAAATTCTAGATTTGCTCATGCATCAACTGAGAAATTCTTCTCCCAAGGAACGTTTTTCAGCTCGTGTAAAAATAGAAAAGTTAATGGCAAAGCAGTGTACAAAAGCAAAGCAATAGAAATGCCGCTACCATCCCTGCTTTTTCTATAGTTCTCTTGTTTTTCTATAGTTCTCTTGTTATTCTCTGCTGCTGTGGGCACCTTCTGGTGCTGATCAGTGATGCACCTCACTACCGACACAGTCATGATGAGCTGATGTCTTTGCACATTTATTGGCACATTTCATTTTGTATGATGACACGATGGCTGACAGGACCAGGCCAACAGATTTTCGGCGGCTGATGAAGGTAAGATCAAATTACCCTTAAATTCAAATAGTGGAAACGTACTGTACCTGTAATCCTTCCAGCAAATTAAGGGTCTTCCCTGGGGTCTCCTCACAGCTCACAGTTGGCTCAGAAAACCTCCCAGTTTAGGTGCCTTTGTGGCATCTTGATCAGATGAGGATCAGAATGTAGACAGACTGGTTGTTTGGGAGCTTTGCCTTTTGGCTTAGCTTGTTCTTCACCACAACAGACTGTAGCAGTGCCTGAATTGCTGCACAAGAAGCCCAAATCCATTTGTCTATCTCCTGTTCCATCTTACTACCATCTAGCATGAACATGACACCCATTTACTTAAACTGTACTTGAGGCACAGACTGGCCCCCAACTCAAAGGGGGCAGTCTACTTCTTTTTTTATTTTTGCATATTTTAAATTTGTTTCCATTAGTTTTGTGCTAAAAAATGTTGTAAGTTTACCCTGGTGGTACTTCTTGGTCGTTCAAAGAAATATTTTTATTTGAGGTTTTAAGCAGCACAATTACAGTAGAATTTGACATGTAAAATGCATTTTTGTCTCACCTGCTGGTATTGATATCCATCCATCAACCGGATAAATCAGCATGTGTGCATCTGAGTGGGTGGGGGATGATGTCTCTTTAAGATGGAAATGCTCTGTGGAGCAAGGCTAAGTAGACAATCACTCATTCTGAGTAAAGGCAGAGGTGAAATGTAAGTAAATACCGTGAATGTGCAAGGCTGCCCAAGTGCCAGATGCTGAGAGCTGATGCCAACACTGCAAGTGAGAGACTCATTATTTCAGAAATCCATTGGCCTTTCTCTGATGACTCTGTTGCTCATTTATACCCGAAAGTCTGTTCAGGACTTTCTTACATCAGGGGAACCTGCCAGTTGGGAAAGTTCCCAATTTATTCTAACCATCTGAAAACAAACATATAAAAAAAGAAAATAACAATGAGAATAGGACCATAGGGAGGCAGTTTATGGTATTAGAGAAAGGAAAACAGTTTCCTGTAAGCAGCAGATTATGAAAGCATTAAGCAACAATTACTGTAATGAGAGTTATTGAAGCGGTAAGGTAGCATACAAGCTGTGTGCATCTGGCTGCTGCATCTGGCTGCAGCGGCGGCACATTTAAAGGGGAAAGGCAGGAAGACATTCATTTGTTATAGCTGCTCCTTTCCCTAAGAAACGAGGGATGGCATGTCAGTAATTGTCATGTACTGAAAACGATTTCACAGGCAGCGTGTTGATGCATGCACTGAGATTGATTGTGAGTGTACTGTCGGAAATGTTAAAACGCCATTTAGGGAAATAACAGGGAATGACTGTCAGTGGCCAATTTGTAGCCCTGCATGTGAAAAGAAATCTGGAGATGATGCAAAAAGACAAAAACATTTAGCCTTTGCTTGGCTCTACATGACCAGAAATAAATGCTATTATCTAAGTTAAAGAAGTAATTAATCTAAAATTGTGAATAAAGGCTCCTGGTCCAACACAAGTATGATAATAAATAAGTTACTCAAGGACAAATTAGTTTTAAGTAAGTGAAAAAAGTAACACAAAGGAAATATAAAAATAGCTATGTTTCGTATAATTTTCTTAATTTGTCTCTGAAATATTGTTTACCTCTCACCAAGGATATTGCATTCTGTGGTAGCCATAAACATGAAATAAAAAAATCCAAGAAATAAGAGAAACCATCATAGTTTCAGGAAATGCTAAGTAAATTATTGTTGCTTAACAAAATGGAAAGAAAACAAGTAAAGCAAGAAATACTTTTCTGAGGCAGTGTTGGTCACTTTTATCCCTTTTGCGATTTTGTACTTTTGCAGCATTCATATTTCTGTAATCAACTTCTTAAAACTTCCACTAAACATTTTGCTATAAGCTTGCGTCAATTTGCCTTTTGGGTTATTTGTAATTCTGATAAATTTTCAGAATCCAAATCCAAATCCAAAGCAACACAAAGTTTTCCAAACATAACATTAAAATAAATCATATGTTAGATTTTTAGCATTGACAGTTTATCTCCATAACTCATGAAAATAAAAGAAAGAAAACTCCCTTTCCAGTGGTTTAATACGTGCAGTACAAAATGTTTTTATGAATATAAAATATTAGGAAGGGACAATTACGCAAAAAGTTGGTGTAAAAATTGGGCTAACATATCGATTGACCTTTAAGCCAAAATCACAGCAACTCAGTGTAGTCAAGAAACAGGGGAGGGTTTGGAGGCAAAAAAAAAACAGTTAATGTACCTGATCAGGAGCAAGGACATAGAAAGCTCAAAAGGTGTGAAAAGGGTGAAAACAGATAATCTCGCAATAAACAGGGCTCTGGCTCTGATCGGCTTTTGGGCTAGTTGGTTTCTGAGATATGACTGATCATACTTTGACCCCATGATTAGGATGCCTGATCAAAAAATTACTTTAAGCTGCCTGTTGCTCAAAATTAGTGTTGAGAAACATTAAACCACATTCATATTTTGATATTAATCTGTTTCGTTGCCAGTATCAGAACATTTCAAACAACAGTCTGAAGAATGAGTCCTGTCTTCCCCACTGAGCGATTTCTGTCACAAATTTGAAGAAGCATAGAGATTTAATGAAGATTAAGATATATTAAGCATCAATCAAAAAATCATTGCATGCATTTTTGTGTATTTCTCTAATGATTATTATTTTTTATCTACATATTTGTTTTAACCTAAAGGCGTAAGCAGATCTGTAGCCATAAGCATTACTCTACCAAAATGCTTGATTTTTCCAGATTTGTGGTTAGAGATTACACTCAATGAAAATTGCATCATATTGCAGGTCAATGCCATCAAGAATCAACATGTAGTCCCTCTTCCCCCATGTTATACAACAAATTTCATGGCACGTATGATGAAAATGATAATCTGACTGTTTGCTTTTTCTTTTCCCCTCCCTAGTTTGTCGTTGGTATTTTAATCCACAATGTTGAATACACTGCCCTCACTTCACACAGCAAATCATTTAATCAGGGTGTGGGATTAAGGCTAGTGCGGCCCACTCCCAGAGAAGATGCACTGTAACACGACTCTCTACCAGGAACTCAAGATGGATGGGCTGGGCCCCAGTCTGGATGGAACGCCTCCATTGGGCTGTATGGCCTGGTGGAGCCCATCAATCAGGGTGGCACCACAGGTCTGGGCTGAGGCTGTGTAATGATGCGAACAGCATGTGGCCAGGCCATCCCTTGCCACTCAGGTGTAAAGGTCTGCCCTGTCCAGCGGTCCTCTCAGCTCCTTCACCGCCACCATCCATCAAATACTGTCCATATTCATAAATGCAACATATTCCAATGTGTTCTTTAGCTTTTTGTAAATTTGAGTTGTACACAAAGTTCAAATAGCTTATGGAAGTGGACATTATACTACGATTTACAACAGGAATTTCTGAAGAGGAAAAAATTAAAGTGAAAACTAAACATCACTTTCTAAATCAATGTACAGGAAATTGCCATCCTCTATTTTCCCGTTTCATTCTTAAGCTAGTGTAGATCCTTCAATGTTTCCCTATTGTTCACTGAAGGACATATTTTATTGCACATTATGCGCTTTATTCCCCTTCACACAAACACATTATGCTCCTGGATGAAAGTGGTCTTATGAGTCCCATAATCCAGGCATCGTGAATATGAGTGTAAAAACCATGGCTAAGTCTGGACTCTGTGAGAGGAAGGTCATTTTATTAGAAAGCATACGTTGCAAAATGTATGCTTATAAAAATGTCTTTGGTTTCACAGATGCTAAAATACGTCTCGGCTGCCTAATGGACTTTTTTTCAACCCCTGGAAGCGGGGTGAATTTTCAACGTATTATGGGTTGGAATTAAGGCAAAACCATTCTGTGGTCAAGGATTTGTTTGTCCTGTCATTAGGTGGGCATGACAAGAAAAGCCCTGTATAAGTTCAGTGCTGTTATCATTTTGTGAGCCAAAATATGTCTATGTCAGGTACATTTGTCTTTTTTTCAGCTGTGGGATGGTTAAGTAGCTGTCTTTCAGTCAGTTGATCATCTGTGTGTGCAGCAGCTGGGCCAAGGAACACTACATTAATCTGTGCTCCATAAATGCTTTAAGCTATGGGAATTCAGTGAAATAAAATGTAAGTGGTTTTGACCTGTATCTATTGTTGGGGCCTGCCCAAAGCAATGCAGGAAGATGCAGTTCAGTACATTGTGAAGCTGATCAATGCATGGGGAGGCACATATTACTCTACACCGCTAAACTGGACCCTTTAAACTTTATTTTTATTCTTTCCACATTGATGAGCACATACCTCCACATTACATATAATCAAAACATCCAGGTCAATCTCGAGATTCGGGCTATTACTTTTATTGGTGAATGAAGTTACCATGGTGAGTTGTTAGGTTGCTTCAGAATGCTTCGGACCAAGGCAGAGGTAGTCCTAAAAAAGGGATTGGCTTGGACTGGCCAACACACCAGAACAGGTCTGAATGTACACCTTTCAGACCGTTCCGACCCGCCTGGAAAAGGGGCATAAGGAACACCTGTGCAATATTAATACTGTCTAATAAGCTGCTTGATATGCCACACCTGATTAGGCGGGATGGATTATCTTGGCAAAGGAAAAGCGCTCACTAGCACAGATTTAGACAGATTTGTGAACAATATTTGAGAGTAATGGACTTTTTGTGTACATAGAAAATTTTTCAGATCTTTGAGTTCAGCTCATGAAAAAATGGGAGCAAAAACAAAAGTGATTTATTTACATTTTTGTTTAGTATATTTTAGATGAGTATTATTTATAGAGCCCTCCATCAAATAAGCTTGAGGATTTTGCTATATTCAGGGATTCATTGAGAGAGAAGGCTCTGTAACTCTTGGGTTGTTATGAAAAATCCTGTAAAGAGGTAAACTTTAGAAATCAGAATAGGTATCAGCATGTCAGGGCTCCACGAAATGGGTGATAGGAAATCGTAAAAAAAATGTCAGATCTGTGCACCGCTAATGAACA